>JAODTK010005797.1:55000-311260 GCA_026419785.1 Sclerodactyla briareus | reverse complement strand
TAATACTTGTGTAGCCAACCTACGTGATTTCACCTGGTCCAGGCGGCGCCTTCCGATCTAGCTGCACCTCTACTTCCCGGATCTAAGGCTCCCCCCTTGACAGACAAGGCAAACTGGCATCCTCATTAAGCGAGAGGATGTTCCAGGAAACCGAACCGGGACTGTCCTCCTCAGATTGCCGTGCGACCGGTGCGGAAGTGGCGACAACCTCGTCCACCACCATCACAGGTGCCCACCACAGAACGACAGAACCCGTCGTTGTCCTCTCCTCCGGGGGTTCCCGAGGTCTTTGCCTCAAGCCCCCCGTACGGAGTCTGTCTGCGGTGGGTAGCGCGTTCAGTGTAATTCCTCTCGACAAACCAACTTGTAAATCTGATGTGTACTCTGGAGATGAACAAAGGATGGAAGGAGCGGGTGCCAGCCCCACCTACCCTGGCTACAGATTCGGGAAGGGATGCCCGTCCCCTTGGACAGAGACCCTAACGGGAACCAACCTGCTAGGCTGCTACCCTGAATGCTGGTGAGACAGCCAAATAGCTGGTGGTCCTCAGCTCCCATTAGCACCTTGTGGCCTTTTCACCCCTGTTTTTTTTTATCTTATTATCATTTTAGGATTTTTACTTTTGTCCCTTGTTTCAACAACCCATTGCGGATCGTGGGGTCATTGACTGAATCCCCTGGAAATTTAGTTCCTGTTTATATGCCCCCTCCAGATGGCCGGCCCTATTGTTAAGCTTTTTGCTGTTAGTAGTTTCATTTGTTGGTCGGTGGAATCTGTGGGATTTTCTTTGTTCCTCGGCCTACAGTCCCCGCTCCGCTGGACCTGTACCGTTTGACTCCGACAATTTCAATGTTCGGACAATAAGTTGGTTTTATCCTTTGGAACAACGGAGGGGAGGACTCGTGACTTTTAAGCTTATTATCAATTTCGAATGTAGGAGGGCCCTCTATTGTTGGGGCTCCCTCAATTGGGAAGGCTGATGCTTCCTGTCCTTGGCCCTGCTTGGGATAGCATGGTGGAAGGTGTGTTCCCGTTTGTCAACGCTTCCCTGTTTCAAGGCGTGGGTAGCCGCCGAGCTGTGGGGAGCCGGCGGCGCTGGGACTTGGGAGTGAACGGGGACTGATATGATGGCGGTTAGACTGGGTGCGGTCGACGGGCTACCAATTAGCTACCTGGACCCATTGCCCGTAACAGGGACTCCAGGGATAAGGTGCAAGCCTTTCCAATGACTGTTCTGAACTATGGCAGATAAGACCGGTTGACCGATAGAAGTGGCCTCGGGCTGATATGTTGCTCCACTAAGTATCAACCGAGAGATGCTTAGCATTATCATCCATATGCACCGTGACCTTGCTGATGGGGGGACACTTTGTGAATGTGTTTTCCAGGTCTGGCTAGTATTTAGGTATATGTAATACAACACCATCTTTATTTTCATTTTACTGCTGAATATTCTTATTGGAGAGCATCAGTCCTCCAAACAGATGTTGTTGTTTTAGCTGTTCCATATATTATGGTGTTCACATTTGGTGTTATTGGGCTTCGCGCATATCGTCATGAGTTTAATAGGGGGACTTATATTCCAGAACTACCCGCTAGCTTCCAGTGCTGGAGTTCGAGTATCTCAATCCGAGTCCGAGTCCGAGGTCATCAGTTCCGAGGTCCGAGTCCGAGTCCGAGTCATCGGCTTCCGAGTCGAGTCCGATCGAGTCACAGTGTCCGAGTCCGAGTATCGAGTCCTTATGCAAATTTGACCTGTACTATTTTACAAATTTCGGGTCAAAACTTAACAAATATTGCTATATATCGGGCAATTTTTGAAGGCAGCGGTTATACTGATCGACAATATAATGAATAAGGAGAACTTTGAAACGAGTACTGGGCTGGTCATACCTAGCCGCATATCAGAGGTTAATGATTTTAATCTGATAGCTGAGATGTAACAGGGCAATAATGACTATAGTTGGGTGCATGAGTTGTCTTGTAGGCCTGGACTCCCTGGAGCGTAGGCGACAGTCACATTCCAATGAAAAATAGACATTATGAATTTGAAAATCAACTTTGTAAAATATCGATTGCCATTCATTAATATCGTTGAAAAGCATAGAGAATGAAATTGCTCTTTCCAGTCTCTTACTTTTTTTTTATGGGAGCTTTCTTCATATGAATCATTCCTCCCCTCACTGTGAATCACTCATTTAATTACATACCATTATTATTTCACTACCGGTACCTCACTATTCGTTATAATGGCAGGCCACATGAATAAAATGAGTTGACGCATATCGATCAAGTAACATCGAAAGTGTTATGCAAATGTCGGGGGCAAATAGCAATTGCTACCCAATGAATATAGAGCATTACCCGCTTGCGGCAAACTTCCGGCATGATCTATCAAAGTGATTTACCTTGAGGCAGAAAAGTAGAATACCAGTGTTAGTTACGATACCAGAAGATGAGAAGCACATGTTAAGAACTATCCTAACACACAGTGGCACAAGGTGAGGTGAGAGCTAGGCTAAAATCTTCCGAAAACAGATTTCCAGGTTGTGTTCATGTCGTGATATGTAGCATTATAAACAGGGGAATAATTTGTAACGTGCGGTCGGTTAGCAGGTTATCACTCATTGATTCGAGAAAAAAAAAAACATGGATATATTTTGTCCATGGGATTTATAATGCAAACGTTGTGTTCTAAGTTAGTAAGCTTTTCGGCACAATGTATGGTTTTTACGTTAGCATGTATCTGTTATCTCATAGTTGATTAAGTGACCGTAAACATGCGGGCGTGTGAGACGATGTAATGTCCTCATGATTTAGACATCGGGCAGTCGGAAGTGACCGTGGGACCAGTTTGGGCTACTTTTGGGTGGAGGCGTCGTGCGTATTATTTTGGTTGTCTTAATTGTACGATCGAAAAATCAGGTTCTTTCCTTAAAAATATAGAGGACTCGGACCAGAACTCGGATCGAGTCCCTGAGTCCCCTCGGGTCGAGTCCGAGTCGAGTCATTGAACTTGAGTCCGAGTCGAGTCCGTGTCCTTGAAAAAAAGGACTCGAGTACCTGGTCTCGAGACCGAGACCGGAACCGAGTCCTCCAGCACGGTGAGTTCACCATCTTAGTCATGATGGGTAGTGGAGGTAAGTCATGTTCCGTGCCTTCGGAAAGCGGCTCCAATTTCGAATGCAACAAAATTTGTTGGGAGAAAAAATGGTTTTCGTGACAATTTTCCATTACGGACCTGGGTTATTGAGGTATTTTTAAGGGGCTAATAGCTCCTGGGCCCCCGCTTTTCGTGAACCCTTGCAAACCCGTCCTCCAAAAACCTTGTTTTCTATTGTGCCCGAGCTGAAAATACTGTCAATCAGTGATCAGTGAGGGAGAAAAAAAAGGAACGTGTGTATAACTTTGACCAATCACAGCGCTCATTTCCTGTGTTGACAAAGTTGCGAACGCAAAACGGTGCAACAGTATGCATGGCATTGAGACAGTGTCTGTAGTTACTGTCAACGTATTGCGATATTATTGCGAACACACCAGCGATACGGACACCCCTGGCAAATGTGGAGTGACTGCACTGTTCAACAGGCTGAAGGACTGAGTCCGGTCTCGGTCTCGAGACCGGTCTCGAGCCTTTTTTTCAGGGACTCGGACTCGGACTCGACTCGAAGTTCAATGACTCGGACTCGGACTCGACCCAAGGATCGGGACTCGGTCCGAGTCCTGGTCCGAGGCCTCTATTTTAACAAATACAGAACTTTTACGATCGACAAAAGACATCAAAATAATACGCGCGCACGACGCTCTACCCAAAAGGAGCCCGAACTGTTCTGACGTACTTTGCCCGCCTGTCCGATGTCTAAATCAGGGGAAAATTACATATTCTCACACGCTCGAATGTCGGTACACTTAATCAATAATGAGAAAACAGGATTACATGCGGCTACGAAAAAATATACATTGTGCCGAAAATTTTGATAGTTAGAAAAAAAAAAACTGTTTGCATTATTATAAATCAGCTGGACAAATATATCCATATAATTTGTGAATCGAATCAAATGATGTGACATTGCTAACGACCGAACGTTACAGATTTTCCTGTTTATAATGATACATAATACGAACATTAACACAAACTGGAAATACTGTTTTCGGAAGATTTATAGCCTAGCTCCTCACGGCAACTCGTGCCAAGTATGTTAGGGCTACGTTCTTAACCATGTGCTTCTCATATTCTGTTATCGTAACTGCAGTGGGTATTCTACTTTTCTGCTTACATGGGATAATCAATGTGAATAGATCATGGATGGAAGTTACCGGCAGGGCGGTTTTTTTGTTTTTTTTGTAATTCTCTATAATTCATTGGGGTAAATTGCTTGCCCCCGGGAACATTTGCAGTAACACTTTAGATATCTCTGATCGATAAGGGCCAGCTCATTTTATTCATGTGGCATGCCACATATAACGAATAGTGAGGGTAAACGGTGTGATAGATTTAATGTATGTGAATTTAAGCCGCGTTCCATGCCCGCGGGCGGGCGGGTGGGCGTTTTGGAAGACCCGTTACATGACGCGGGCGGCGGCGTTTGTCGAGTCCACCCACCTCTCTCCACTTTTAGTGTGTATATGCGCATATATAAGAACCGATGTAGCCTACTATTATTATATTGTTATATTATTATTGTATTATTGTAATCATTGTTATTGTTGTGTTGTTGTTGTTGCGTTGTCATTGTCGTTTGTTTGTTGTTGTTGTTGTCGTCGTGTTGTCCAAGTCGTCGTTGTTGTCGTTGTTCGTCGTTGCGTTGTCGTTGTGTCGTTTGTCGTTTGTTGCCGTTTGTTGTCGTTGTCGTTGTTGTCGTTGTTGTCAAAACCGGAGACGGATATAGTGTTAAGCCTAAACCCGGTGTTTTTTTTTCTGAAGAACCATTGTTTGAATGTCAACAGATTACGGCCCACCATTAAAACTTCACAATTGACAAAGATTTGGAGATGGATGTATTAGTAAATACTTGACATATTCATCGGTTGTTTAAAACATGTAAAATATTGTTCAAATAGGTTGTCTGGCCGTTGGAGTGGAAGTATAGACACAATCTGTAAAAATTCTAATCCTAGTGTTGAAAACAGTTCTGAATGTTGTTTGGAACATTATTCGAACCAAAATGCCCCTTTCTATCGCCATTTTATCCGCGATTCACAAGGGCCCGGTAAAAAAAAGTGCAGGGAAATCCCCGGGAAATGGATGCGAAAATACCACGCGGACACGCGGGGGGGGCACGCGGAAAAAAATCGTACATGGACGATTCGAGAGAAACGCCCGCCCGCCCAGCCCGTCCGCGTGCATGGAAACGGTCCATTTGAAAATAACGATGAGCGATTTTAGGACGCCCGCCGCCCGCCCGTCCCGCCCGCGTGCATGGAAACGCGGCTTTATTTATTAGCCAAATATGAGATATCATCGGTTTTAAAACTGTAAATATGTGTTCAAATAGGTTGTCTGGCCGTTGATTTAATATAGACACAATCTGTATAGAATCTCATCCCTAGTGTTTGATAACAGTTATGAATGTTGTTTGGAAATTATTTGAAACCTAAAAATATGTCCTCTACTCTCCATTAGACGGCTTCAAGCGGTAAGATTGCGGGAAATCCCCGGGAATTATTGCGAAATACCACGCGACACGCGGGCGGGCGGAAAAAAATCGCGACATGACAGATTCGAGAAAAACGACTGCCCGCCACCGCCCGCCCGCGTGCATGGGAAAAACGGCTCCATTGAAATAAACGATGAGCGATTTTTTTAGAAGCCGCACGCCTGCCCGCACGGGCATGGAAAAGCGATTTAAAAGAGTGATTCACAGGGAGGGGAGGATGGTTTCAATGATGATGAAAAAAGCTCCCATAAAAAAGTATGATGAAGGTGTGCGAAGGAAGAGGAGCAATTCATCTCAATGCTTTTCTAATGATAGTTAATGCATGGCAATCGATAATTTACAAATTTGATTTTCAAATTCATTATTCAATTTATTGGAAGTGCTCATGTACGCTCCAGGGAGTACAGGCCTACAAGACAAGCTCATGCACCCAAAGTATAGGTTCATTAATTGCACTGTACACTCAGCTATAAGAGTAAAATCATTAGACCTCTGATATTCGGCATGAGGTTTACCAGCCAATTACTCTTTCAAAGTTCCCGTTGTATCGGTATATTGTCGATCAGAATCCGCCTGCATTCAAGACATGCACCAATATATAGCATATTTGGTAAGTTTCCGCCCCAAATTCGTGAAATAGTAAAGGTCAAATGCAAACAAGGAATCGAGGACTCGGACTCGGACACTGTGACTCGGATCGGAGGAAAGCCGATGACTCGGACTCGAACTGATGACTCGGAATCGGATCGGATGAGAGGACTCGACTCCCTCCAGCACTGTTTTCTAAGCGAAGCGGGACTTTGTTTGTATGGATGGCATTTCGTGCAAGAAAACATTTTGTGGATAGACCTTGAGGCTGAGTTCATCGTGTGTGCAGGCAGTGAAAGTAGTGAAGTGGCTAGACTTTTTCTTGTAGTCTATTAGTCCTCTTCAAAAGTAAGAAACGGTAACGTTAGGCATGAACACCAAACTATTGTACCCATCGTTAGGCCTAGGTTCGCTAGCCTGCGTCCGCAGGCTTAGTTACCTGTACTAATGCTGCGTTCCATTTACCTCGTGTACACGGTGTACACGAATTTCACGACCCGTTCCATTGTTACACACGTCGTGAATCACCAAGTGGTGAAGGGGGAATTCCGAATAGCAACTCGACTACGACTTTCGATCCAAGATGGCGGACATTCGACCAACATGAGTGAAAAGTCGAAGCCGAATAGGAAATACCCCATGTACGAATGAATGATTCAGGTCAATATTCTCGAAGATGAGAACATTTAGAAAATTAATCCCTGCAGTTAGTGGCAAAGCCCAAATCCATAAATAGCGAAATTTCGAACCAAATGGATGTTCGCCGAAACGTCGGCGATCGAGTGCTTTTCGCGAAACCAAGTCATTCCCAGTGTGTAGTTAAACTTTCGATTTCGATGATGCTGTGAATGCTTAAATTCCAATATTACCCTTCGATTTCGTTAATATGATGAATTTCTATGGACTGATTAGAAACACTAGGATTGGATCTTTTTTATTCCAATAGTTGTACAATTACGGGGGGTGCTTTTTCTGTTTCGCTCATGTAGGCCGCCATTTTTGTATTACCATTCTCACGATTGTTTTACTGGAACGGCAATTCACGAGTGGGAAAGTCGTGATCACGAAATTCACGAGGTAAATGGACTCAGGCATTATAAAGCCTGCGCTCACAAATCGAGGCCTAGGCTGTTTTTTAGGCTAGGCTAAGCGACCAACTTTCTGTTTCAACGTCAGTTTCCGAAAAGCTTGCATCCCAATTAATATACCAAAAGACATTGTAGTTAAGAAAAGGTTCGGAACATATCCAATTCCCCTATTGGTCTTTGGCAGGTGGAGAATTACAGGAATATTTACCCATAAATCAGTCAGGAATATCGTTAAATGCAGCAACCAAGTTTCAAGTGGTTGTCTGCTGTACAAGTTGCCACCTTCTAATGATATAAAAGAATCATGAGATGTGCTATAGTAATGTCCTGCATGTGCCCAATATGAATGATAGATGATAGGATTGCAAAAATGAGCCCTGAGTGAACACTTCTGTTACAAACTATTTCTTCAAAAACAAGACAGGCTGAGAAAGAACAGGTAGGCTTAGTGATTTTTCCCCAATTATTTATGGTAAAATTGGCTTGTAAGTATCAACTTATACTAATGAAAGTTTTAACCTTATAGTGGGATTGGAATATTCTTGAATGAGTTTTGAAGGTTATAGAGGGATTTGTAATTGGAGGGAAGTTCGAGGCATAGGTGCATTGTAACCTTCAATGGGAAGTATGCTACAGGATAAACGGTCTTCTGATACGTGACTAGTCCAGACGGAGTCGCGAACTTGCGAATGTTCTGATTTGTGCACTGCACTGGCACAACTACCGTCCCTGAGCGTACAACAAGCCTTTAACCTAGGCCTGATATTAAGTTACTGAATGTTGCAGCAAACACAAAATGCAACCAAGAAGGTCCCTTCTACTTTGGCCAGGAGCTCAAAAATGTTAGTTGATAGCGACAATGAGTTTTGTTTGGAGATAAGTAGCCTAAGGATAAGGCCCTAAGAATGACAATATCGCAAATACATAGAGGGCGTTCCTAGGATGCATGCGGGATTCATGTGTCAGCGGCAAACGTTGAGACAAAATTGTGAGGTATATGGTAATATAATAGACTATGCTACCACTTGTTGCCACTTGGTGATCGAGATTCTTATATACATCACAGTCAGCTATTTACCGTTGTGTTTACATAAATCCAACGTTCGGAATTACAATTTGTAATGGAACAGAGGCAAGCTCTGTCATTTCCCAATCAGACTAATAGTAATTGAGAAATTCTTGACGAATGAGGGGGTGCTCTCTGACGGGAAAAAAAATCACACGGACTTGGCGGCGAGATGTTTCGGGCGCAAAAATTAGGCATGCGGGCCCAGATGACACTGATGAGAGGCTGCCAACAAGTTACGTCGAGGGCTACAAAGTTGGTTGTAGGACGGCGGGACATGTCCAGCTCCATCGCCAGAAACTCTCTCTGGTTAGGAAACATCGCCCACCAATTGCCTGACTTGTCCAGTTCACAGACAGAGCAGTACCGTTCACTGGTACGTATTGTACTCCTTACGCGCGAAATTTTTGCGATAGACCTGAGCTAAAGAATGGAAGTGGTCCTCAATCGACAAGGGTTAGCAGTGAGACCACGGACGAATGGATGCCCTTTCTAAAGGTAACACGAAACAAAGGTATCACAGCTTAGCCTAGGCGACAAGTAAAACTTGAATAATAAGTAAACATGTATTCTTATCCTCCTATATCAAGTTCAGGGGGATGTGATGAGAAAAATGAGGCCAGTTTTCTTGTGATAGGCTGCGGGGTTAGGCTCCTACTATTTTCTACAATTAAATACATGTGAGCTGGACTTCTCTAAGTTGTCCAGGCATGCCTGCGCAGTATGACATGAGTATTACATCCCTGAAGCCAGGCCAGTATGTAGGTACGTATATCTGTCAATAAGAAGTTATTGACTATTAATAATAATAATGAAGACCTGATGAGTGCCTAATGCAAAACCTTCTGGCATATTGGTGATCAGTATGCGGGAGAAAATGTGTAAAAGTTGCAACTCTAGGATCGTAGGTTTCCCTCATGGGGTTCGGAAAAAAAACAGTTGTTGTTGTGTTCATTTTTGGCAATGTCCTGTGTCCAGTTTTTTTTAAAAGCACATGCTATCCTGTTTCCTCTCATGGATCAAGCAGTGAAAAACTAATTTTATATTATAGTTATGAGAGTTTACATGGCAGGATATGACCTGGTTTCACATGTGACACTATATACAGAAAACATGCGTTATGCTGTCATGTGGATGGGCATCACATTTGCAGTCCCAGATCAGGAATGGACCACATAATAAATAATGAAACAAAGCATATTGCAACCATTGTTTCCATGATCAGCGATGACTCCGTGCTCAACAAACATCAAAAACGAGAGACAACAGAGTTATAGAAGTTCGCCTGCTGGCATCGATACAATGTATTTTACATATCTCTTCAGTTTCTCTATACTGTATTTTCATTCTTCACAGTTGGCCAAAACTTGGGAGCACGACTGGGGCCAAGCACTCGGATTGGAAAGGGCGGTATCATGATGTGAAGCAACTAGAGCAGAAGGATCAGCCCGGAACATCAACTATTGCTTCGTCAGAGCAAAGGTATGTTGTATGCAATTCATTGTTACAAAATGAACATTTGCAGATTTAAGGCGTGGTCACACACTGTGTATGTACCGTATTGATCAAATTATCGCTCACACACAACCACAACAGTGCCGAGAGTAACATAGGAATGGTGACGATAAAAGGGGGGAGAAGAGCGATACGTGAGCGAAATAAACTAACTGATAAACTTGAACGATTAAAACTGTTGCTGATTAGAATTCGGAGAATGCTCACATGTGACATGGCTTCCCAGCTTCCATCATTGTAGTCGGATCAATATTTTATCATTATTGTTATCATTATCATCACAGTGTGACAGGGGCTTTATATTTAGTACACTAAAATAAAATGCACCTTCCTTGTAGCACAAGGTCGCATAACCACTTTGGAAGTTGTCATGACCCCCGGCCTCTATACGAGCGCTATTCATATAATATTGAAGGGGATGATTTAGTGAAAGTTCTTCTGTTCTAAGTTATTTGTCATGAAAAAGCCTGGACGACCTTGAACCTACTTCAGTTCTGATTGCCCCATATTGTTACCAACGTAGCGAGACTAGTTATACCCGTGATCAGTATGGAACCGACTCTATTGCTACGTTGAGGAAATTTTCAAAGGACCAGAATTTTTAGGAGATTGCCTTTAGTATATCTTCAATAACAATTCTGGAAAGATGAAGTTCAGCAAGAGACCTCAAAGTTGTGTACTGTTGCTCCTCCAGTATCCATAGTTAATACAAGAAGCAAGTTAATTCCTAATTTACTCCCACAGGTGATGCCCTAGACAAAGTCCAGTAAACCTCCCCGGGTAGTTCAAAAAGACTAATGGAGCTGTGATTACAGCTGAATGTAGTAGCATTGTTGGGTAAGCATGTCTAAGCTTAGGCTCTGGAAACTGGATGCCATGATTTGAGGGCTTATATACAAGAGGCTCTCTCCCACATAGAAATGCTCAAAGTGCTTCACGGATATTACTTTTATTATTTTTTTTTATTTTATTATTTTCCATGATATACATGCTGACCAGAGGTTCAGCTCTGATCTCTTGCATGAAGAGCCAATACTCTCACAACTTGCAGGCAACTCGGATATACTATTAGAATTAATGCTTATTTAAGACATGTATGATCAAAAAAAATTTTGCAGGTCCCCCCCCCCCCCCACCAGCTGGTATGGTTGGCCACTCCTTAACTGACATTTACATACAGTAGGCCAGCATCATATATGTCAATGCAGACATACAGAAACAGATTGACAATGCATGACCACAGTGTGTCATGTTATGTTGGGTGCATTTTTGTAGTCTGTTAGATCTGTAATCATCTGTTAGTTTCCAAATATGGGCATTGTCTTACCATAGGTGGTATCTCTTTTACCTCCATGTTCATACAAACTAACACTAATCTAACACATTACTAAAAAGCACCCATAGTAATCATTGAGGAAAACACCTCAAAGTCTTCCGATCTGCCAGCTAGAGCTGTGATGACTCTCCAGCATTACATATCGAGCAGCCCAGACTTGAAATAATTTTATCAATTGTCATTTCATTTGATATTTCTCAGCAGGATCCAATCCGGTTGTGAGCATATTGCAGCTGTTCTGTTCGCTGCAGTGGACACAGTCGAGAAGGGCCTGAACATGGTGTGTACTTCCTAGAAGGTCAGATGGAACACTACTAAAAATAAACCTGTACTTGCAGAGAATATACAGATTTTAAAAATAATGCTGAAAATCAGACAGTTCCTGAAAAATTATATTGTTCACATACCGATTCACGTGCTTTCATCAATCGTAATTCCAAGTCTGTGAGGTCATTTAATCTTGATAAGTTGGCCGATATCACTAATGGTGAGTGTGGAATATTAAAGTATATTGATCGTTCCCCAGATCACATAGGCAGATGCCTTGCATTGAGGAGGTTGCTCTTCAAAGAGAAGTTGAGATGACAACTCCACCCCTAACAGTTACTGAGGCAGTTTCATATTCCAATCCCACCTCTTCTAATTTCAATGAGGAGGTTCTGTCTAATCTTAACATCAAAGTCAATCAGAGAAAACAAATCATTATGGACACTATAGAAACAGTCAGCTTCCAAGTTTTGGCAAGATCACAGAGTTGGTCGGTCCCTTCCAAGTAAGGCCACACTTGCAGGTATCGTGTTGACGGGAACGTCCACATTTTAAAAACATAATCTCACAACATCACTGGCAAGGTTTGATTACTATGGTGTTCTAACTGCTCCATCGTTAGAATGGGGTAAAACTATGGAGAACGTTTCTATCAAACATTACCCAGCTAATCACAAACTTGTAAAGAATCATAAAACTATTTTCTGTGAACGTACTGGTTTATGGGTAAATATATCACCCATCTTTACATTGCTGCCTCACCAGATGGTGTGATCAGCTGTCAGCAATGTGGGAAAGGGTTAGTTTGAAGTTAGAAACCATAATCAATGTCGTAGAATGTCAATAAATCACCTATGCACACAGAAGGACAGCTGCCTCACTCTCTCAAATGAAATCATTCAATTAGACAGAAATCATGAATATTATTTCCAAATTCAATTTCAAACGTGGGTTACTGGTTTGATTGGTGTACTGTTGTGACTTTGTTGTTCGTACAGTCTCAGATAATGGCAATCTCCATGTAGAGAGAATAACCAAGGATAGGTTGCTTGTTGCTGGAGATTTGCCTAGATTGGAATATTTTTTCCTTTCAAGGTGTAGTCCCCGAAATACTAGGCAGGAAGGTACAGAACAAAGTAATTAAAAATGCAGTCAGCAGACGAACAATCAATGATATGCTCCAGCGTATAGATAAGTCATTACAAACTGTTCATGTGCCTTTCCTTGCATTATTTGTAATTATGACTGCATCCTAAATCCTAATTCTGTTGCTCTTCAGAGCATTGCATGTGATGAGTGTGACCGATGGAGCCACTTTGCTTGCAATGGTCTCACAGGAGAGGAAAGCTTTCTGTAGAAGCGGAAGCTTCATGGAAGTGCAGTTCATGTAGAGGTAAGAAGAGACAGTGTTTGCGTTAGACTGGTTTCAGTCCAAAGTTTTTATCAAATTGCCCGGTCTCCGTCTTAAGTTTGGGACCGCCATACATGCAATATAGAGACTGGTCTATCTATCTGGTCTCAACTATAACACTAGGTTATTATGATTGAAGAGGTACAAGGATAGGCTGTAAATTTACAATTGCTGCACAAACAACTAATGCAGACTCCATCATATCAATAATGTTCAGTGAGACTGGTCCCTGCAGTAATGTGAATTCCTTTAGACGGCCGATTGCTCGTTCCACATGTTTTCGGGAATTTGAAACCAGTTTAGTACAATGATTTCCTCCTCTGTGGATTGATTAGTACTAGTTGAGGTTCGGGTGAAGAGTGGTATGAAGAGTGTAACCTGTTTCTGTAGTAATAATTCCTGTTTTGTTGGTTTATTAAAACCTCTGTCTGCCAGCAGAATATCGCCTTCATCCAGAAGGTCAATCATATCTGTCATCTTGACAACTTGTTTGTCTGATGCGGAACCACCAACTGGCTTAGAATGTAAGAAATAGTTCCACCAGGGGTAATGCCAACTGGGAATTTTAGTGTTGGGGAAGATTATACTGACTATACACTTGATTATTTGTAAAAGCTAGGGAAAGTCTGTGGATTTTGATTTCCGTGCAATCAATGGGGGGGGGGCGTCACCGGCCCATCCTTATAAGCCTGAAAGCATGAAGGGTAATACTTATAACTTTTTTTCGTCTTGTCCCGTAATAAAGGGACTCATGCTCATGGGCCATAATATGATGAACCCTGTCACATGATTGGTGACACAGTACTTTTTGTCACTCCAAATCTGATGGACAAATCTCTTTGGTTCAGGTTAAGTCTGAGTTTCATTAATGTCATGAGCAGTTCATCTTCCACAGTCAGGGCACGTTTTTTACGCAGCCGGTCCTGTCCATGTATTTCATATTGTTTGGATTCACTTGATTCTGGACCGTGTGATATTTCATGCTCTGTGTATGGGGTTGAAAGTAGAAGTAGAAGTAGAAAGTTACCCATTGGAAGATGCTGCGAGAGGAGTCCAGTGTAAAATTAATAAAATCATCTGAGTGAGAAGAGAAATTTGCTCAACAGTGAAATATTTCCTACATGCCTTCATGTTATTGTTTATAGATTCTTTCGCTTCTTCCAGTTGATTTCTGGTCTCCACGATGACTTGTTCCATCTCTTGCACTTGCCTCTGTAACTCGGAAACTCAGGCTACTCTAGACATGCCACACAACAAGCAGGTTTAGCAGATTACACTTGCATGTCTTGTTTGGTGTGTAGTCGTTGTTAATATGTAACCATGTCCATCTGTAACCTGACGCCTTTATTACTCATAGGCAATTAGACCCCACCGAACCTGTAATGGGGAGGGGGAGAGACATCATAAGGACATAATCTAGCATACTCCCCCCTATTCTAAACAAGAGAACAAAAAGCACAGCAAAACAAGCAAAAAGGTCTCTCATATAAAGTGGAAGATACAGTCAACTAGAAATGTTGAACCAGTGTCAACTGAAATGACAAGGTGGCTAGTGGGATTCCAAACAACCAGTATCCCAGAACAACAGAGCCAATTGTCCACTAGATAACAAGTGAGTTCCATAGGAAAGTCCAAACAATGTAAGAGTCTACTACAAAATAACGAAAGAGTTCCGTGTCCAGGTCCAAACAATGACCTATCACCAAACAAAATTCCAAAGGTCCAAAACACCACATCCTGAACTCAGGTTCTCTCCAAGGAAAGTTTGATCAATGTTCCAACACTACACGTGAGCTCTCCCTCCCTGCGCAAATGTCCTTCTCATCAACCAGTCACTATCTGCTCCTCTCTTTGTGAGACAGTCGGCCAGTTGAAGCTTACTGTCGGTTCTCCCTGAAATACCACAGTATATCTCGGATAATAAACTGCCAAGGTACACGGCTCCATCCAGGGCATCCTGCATTGACAGTGTTCAAGCTGCCAATGTACTGGACACTGTCCTTTTGATCTTGTCTGATGTCCAAAATAGTGGGCAGCTTCTCTGTCCTTGTCCTGTCAAGAAGATAACGTGACCCTGGGAACTTGATACACCATCTGGCAAATTGTCCCACGACGCATCACAGAAGACACTCATCTTCCATTCTCGAAAGTTACCTAATTTTGGAAAGCAAATGTCCAGTTGAACATGCTTGGCTTGACGCACTGCCTTGTTCGCCCTCAGCAATTGGTCCACTGTTGGGTGGTGTCTTGACATATGTTCCAGTGCATCGTAGCTCAGATCTGGCCTCCTCATGGGTACCATCCAATTTAGTGCCCTGCTGTATCTCTATAAGCTCCATCTCGTGTTTATTCAGTGGGGCAACTCTGTCTTTTTTACTGTTGGCTGAAACAGGAATTTCTTCAATCTCTGCTCCATAGTCATTTTTGGTTGACTTTGATGCAATCATCATCTTGGGTAATATCCGAACCCACATAACGGAAGACATTAACCTGTCTCTTTCCAACTTTATACTTTGGGCAGCAGTGGATCGATGACCTGTCTTGATGAGTTGTCTGTCCCCCCAGCAACAGGAGTCATCCACATGCATCACAAAAATACCTTCCAGACTTCCATTGTCATACCATCTGAACAAGACCTTATCCAGCTCTGACTGACTGCAACCCAGCTTGCTCAGTTCATCTTTGACACTAAAATACCAATTTCGTGATGCATCCTCTAGTCGGTAGGCTGCTTTATTCAGTTTCCACAGGACACCATCTTCCTTCACTTCATTTGGTGGAATGACAAACATCTCTTTCAAGACATAGACCCCGTAGGAATGCAGCCTTTATATCTATTATTTGCATTTCCATCCTCCACTTGCTGCAATGGCCATAGCTACCCTCAGAGTGGATTTGGAAGCGGTTGGTGAGTCAGACTGGACTTCCTCCTCCTCCTCAAAGCCTCTCACGGCAAGTCTTGTATTCACCGTCTTCTTCCCATCAGGTAGGTCCTTCTCTTTACTACCCATCGTGTTGATAATGCCTTGACTTTTGTCCTGCACTTCTTTGTACACATCAAATGAATGCCAATTTTGCAATTCCTGTTCTTTGCTCCAGACCTCTGGACTCCCGTGATTTTGCTGGAATGAGACCACATTAGTTTCTTCACCACTCTATTCTTCTTTACTGCTTTGGTCAGGATCAGCATCATCTTTCATCACTTCATACTCAACTCTGTCAGATGTATACCAAGGTGATTTTCTTCATTCTTCACATAGACATAGTGCCAGAAACCTTTCCATCTCTACTCAGCACTTTAGCATTTGTCCACTCATCACTGCCAGGCGACAGTACCTGATATGTTCATTCACTTTCGGTATCACTTGTGAATTCTCATCTTGCTTTGTACTTGTATGGCAAGAGGTCTCATCTCTCTCTTTCGCATACTGTTGTCATTGCCGTCACAAACATCCCAGGAGGATCGTTTTCCTCACAATGCATTGCATCATTATTTGTTGTATGCCATTCATCGGGTTGCAACAACTTCAGGGTCATCATCATCAAACATCTTCATCTGCATTCATGTCATCAAATTCTTTGGATCTCTCATGGACCTTGTCCAAAGAATGCCCTCAATGACCTTATCATAGTCTTCACTGTACATCCCATGGCTGGTTTCTCTGTCCATTCCCACCTGATCTGCTTTGATACTCCTGTCGGCCCAGTGGTTGACACAGCTCGGCTTGTGGCAACTCGGACTACTCAACTCCCATGACTGATGAACACAATCTTACCGTCTTGGCCGATAACTTTACCAGGTCCACGCCCCTGTCATTGTCATCCCGCTTGTAGAAGACATGATCCCCCATTCTAAATGCAGTCTCTGTGGCTCTGACGTTATGTCTCAAGGCTCGCCGTATTTGTTCAGACTGATTCAGCCTTTGTAAATGCTCTTCTTGCTGCATGAAGTGCCATTGAGGTTCTGATGACGCGTGTCACTGCTTCAGCTTCCTCCATACCTTGCAATTTGGGTGCATCCCCAACACAAGCTGGATGGGACGTCATCCAAGATGATTCTGCATACGGTCCTTTGCATTTACAGCCCAGGCAAGAGCGACATCCAGCTCATTCAGGATCTTCATCCAGCATTTCTGCACACAGACGTCGACGACATGGTGGTTTCTTTCACAGATTGAATTGCTTCACTCATCTCGATTATACTCAGGATTGTTGAATTCACCACCATTGTCAACCAGGAACTTCTTGAGCGGATCAGATGTTTTTAGTCCACCTATGATGCATGGAATTTCCATTCCCTCTTCAGACCTGACTTTGCTCCCAGCACCGAACTTGAATGTGATTCCACCAGGCAGGAACTTGACTTTTTCTCTTTCACTGGTAGACAATGATGCCAATACATCTCTTTCCAAGTGCGACCAGGAACCATTTTACTGCAGGCACTGTCCAGGACTGCAGCATTTGCAGTTTCCGTCATAAGGACTTGTTTGTCTTCGTGGGAATAGTCATTGACTTTGTACACTTCTGCATCTGCTGGGGTAGATGTCTCAAGGGCGCTAGCTTCTTATTCTTCTCTGTGTGTGGGCAGTCCCTCGCAAAGTGCATGATTGACTCACACACCAGGCATTTTAGATAGTTGCCATCGGCATCACATGGATTCTGTGCATAGTACCTTCTAGATCCTCTGCCTCGACCTTGGCCTCTACCTCTTTGCGAGAAATTGGGACCTTCAGAGTCTTGCATTGTAGTGTTTTGTCCAGTACCATGTCCATATCCTGACCGGGTTCCTCGTTGTCCACGTCCTCTGTACCTTCCTGCACCATAACCACCTCTGCGTCTGCCTCTGGTAGAAAACATCTTCTGTTAGTGTCACATAGCTGGTTCTTCCTTGATTGTGAAATCCAGCAACCAGTGCCAGTTCCCAGAAAACTTTTTGAGGTCACTCTTCATTTGGTCGTACATCTTATCCTTCTTGGAATAATCACCAGCGGTGAGAACGATCTGCTTGTCTTTCTTGTCCAATCCAACGCCATCAATCAGCTGCATGGCTAACACCACTTCGGGTAGTGTGACTCCTCGTTTCTTCAATTCTTTGACATTCCTTTCATAATCATTTATGTATTGATCCATACTGTCTGCTGCTTTCTTTGTGAGATTCTTGTAAGTACCCCAGGCTTCACAGACTACACTTAGATCATCTTTCTGATACCACTTGTCGAGTATTGCAAAGATTTTGTCAACGGCATCTTCAGCATCGATGTTGACCTCCCGATTCTGCATTGCCAATCGTACTTTTTCATTGATCCCCTTGTCGGTTGGCAGAATGGTGTACACACAGCAAATCCTTTTCTCTTCTTTCCTGTCTTGGTGAACTGCGTCCACAGTTTCACATCAAATTTCCAGTCTTCATATGCAGTTGAGCGTGTGTCCCACACTGGTGGGGTCAGAAACTTATTGTCCTTGTCATCCATGGCTTCAATGTTCTTTTCACGAAGATCGAATCGCTCTGCTACCAATGTCATCTGTAACCTGACGTCTCTATATTACTCATAGGCAATTAGACCCCACCGGACCTGTAATGGGGAGGGGGAGAGACAACATAAGGACACAATCTAACAGTCGTGTCCATGAATCAGACTCGCTCTCAAGTAACCCAGAACGCGTAGTTTACCTGGAGTTGTGTCTCTTTATTCTGGCTCTTTGGATCGACCCGGAACTGTTATTTTGGTGGCTGTGTCGTCATCTGACAAAGAGGAGCATGAACAACGTTTGATAAGCAACAGATTACCATGCAATTGCTCCTCTCAACCAAGATAGGTAACCTTACCTTTGCAACCAGTGTTTATGCTAATGTGTGGGATTGCGTGGGATCTGTGCACACAAACTCAAAATCCCACACAAAATAATTTATAGGCGGGAAATTTCCGCAATGATTCCCATAATAGGAATTGCAAATTTTGCACTTTTTTTAATCAGTCACAATCTTGGTACGTCAGGCACAATGTCTGCATACTCATATTATTGTGTGTCAGACATCGTAACACTGCGAGGTGTCTTCAAATGGTCACATTTTTGTTTTAGGCCAAGTTTGCATGGTCCCCGTAACAAACATACAATTTCAGTAACTTAGGCCTACTGCTTGCTACCTTGTGAGAATTAGTAAAGCCATTGAAAATCATCATTTGTTTTTCCCTATTAAATCACACAAAATACATTTTTGCCTGAGAAGAACATTCACTATGGGCCAGAAAAATGTTGCCGTTTAAGATTTGCCCTTTTGGCATCAGTCATGTGGCTATGGAAGCAGGAACAGTATGGCATGGGGTGGGCATTATCACCATGTACCCTGCCTAAACACTATACAGTGTAATTTGTGTAGCAATAGTTTGCGATGTAGTCGTTTAGAGTCAGGGAGTCAGGGAGACACACTTGGCCCAAAAGGAAGGCTGTAACCCCTTAGCACCACACCCCCCCCCCCCTATTGTTAAAAACTGGCAGTGTTCTGCAGTATGCATGGTACCAAAGATTCGCTGATTTGTAGGGAGGATTCCCCCCACATTTCAAAACCTAGTGTAAACACTGACCTGCGAGAGTTTTTCCATCCTTTTGGATCTTTTGGACACAATGGTCGAGGGGTCATCAACCGTCTCTCTGTTTCTGGGTGGGCCCCTGGAGGGTTTTCCGGTGACTTTGTCTTTGTCATAGCCTGTGAGAAATGATATGAGAGACACTCCAATTTTTTCATGTGATTGCCCCTGTTATTTGAATTTCAAAATAGGTCACCTAACCTTACAACTAAGTTCTTGTTCTTGTTCAATTACACCAATGCGCCCTCAACAGGCATTCGATGGAGGTTAGCCCGTGTGCAGAGAAACTATTGATGCCAACACCAGTTGGAAATTGCCCTCTTGAAGGTGTTTTCATTATCCAATTGGGCTATGTCTGGGGGGAGCTTGTTCCACCTGGAAATGGTTCTTGGAAGTATGCGTTGCCAGCAGCATCAACATTGCAGGTAATATTCTTGAACGACTGAGTGTTAGTTCTAGTACGACTCGTGTGTGGAACCAAATTTTTGAGGAGGAAGTACAAGTTTGTCATGGATGAATAATTTTGACATTATTAAAGATCATTAACTATTACGTCTACATTCAAGCGAGGGCCAACCCATAGTTGACATAATGTCAGTAAGACTTTCAGAGCGCTTGTGACGGCCAGTGACAAACCTGCCAGCCCTGATTGGAATTTCAAGTTTTCTTTTGCCAGTAATAGTTTGTGGAGACCAAATTTGGGAGGCTTACTCCAACTGAGGACGGACATAAATGAGATATGCCTTTTCCTTAATTTGGGGGGATCAGTTATGCAAATTACGAGGAAGAAAATTCAGGGACCTAGTAGCCTTTGCAGCCAGTTACTAATATGGAGAGACCAGAACTTAGAATCCAAGAGGGGGTTTTTTTTTTACACCAAGGTTAACTGAAGCTTTCACAGAATCAAGATTATGTCCTAACAATTTATAAGTAAATCTATAGGGTTTACTTTTCAAAGTTGTAGTGAGAACATAACACTTATTTGGATTGAATCCATACACCAGTCACAAGACCATTTCGCTAAACAATCAAGATCCGATTGCAGGAGAATTTGATCATTGGGGGAATCAGTAGTAATTGGCATAAGACACACTTTCAGTTGAGTGGAGTACAGTGGGCAAATGACACACATTCCGGAGGGTGGCTTTCTTCTTCAGATTTTCCAATAACAACAAAAAATTAAACATGTGAATTGATGGTGCTTGTGATCAGGGGATCAGCCCAAATACTCAATCTCACCTCCAAGTATAGTGTAGGATGTGGGTCAACTGGGAGAGGTTCAGCAATACTTGAAGTGACTGCTGCACACTGCTGTATTCTTGGTAGCTTTTCAGTTTTTCCAGCCCAAGAGCCTCGTCCATAACCGGTAGTAGCGTTTCGGGCACCGATGAAACTTGAGATGTTTTACATGCTCTTTGACAACATTCCTCAAGAGAGAAAAATCATAGTGTGACTGCTAGTGATCACAATGTCTGAATAAAAATGCATGCAATATTAAAAAATTAGCCACATGTTGCCAGGTACATCACTTCATTTTCATTGCGATCTAACTTTATATATATTCTAGTTCACATCGGCTAGTGTTCCTGACAGGCTGAAACATATGGGCATATAAATATTCCTCTCTCTCTATATGTTATTAACCTATAAGTGCATTCACGGTATTGCTCCTACATACTTAAGAGAGAACTCGCTGGATTTACTCTCCCACACGCTCCCTACGGTCTGGTACAAAATCTCTCCTAAAATCACACAAAGTGTCCACACATTCTTATGGGCACAGGTCATTTCAGCACGCGTGCCTTTCTTTGGAACAGTCGCCCAGTTCATGTCAAAAATCTACTCCAGTTGACAGCTTCAAATATTTTCTCAAGACACATTTGTTTTATATGTTGTAAAGTTGTATTTTGTTGTCCTGGTTGGTGTTTTGTCCAGCGCATTGAGACTTCTCTGTGTGAGGCGCTATATAAGAACTTCATATTATTATTATTATTATATATATATACATATATTTATCACAAATATCAGTAATGCTGCAATATTAATTCAAAATATTCATTTATATATATATACCAGAAGAAGTCGTTAAATATATCAGAAAAAAATCATACCAAGTGTTCATTTCAATGGAACTGCGACCAGATTCAACGGACCACCATAGTGCATTTGGAATCACCACCGCAGACTTTTGCAAGAGTTTGTAGTTGGTTCATCAACAATTCCCATACTGTACTACAGTACCTATGTACTGTAGACATACATGTAGCTCACCTGATCCTGTGGTTAAGTAAATTTGAGTATTCAGTGTGCTTGCTTTCGTGTCTGACATTGCTTTTTCGAAGGTCATTTTGTAACTCATAAGGAAAAACTGTCATTTTGCTAGGGAATTTTCCTAAAGATTTTCAATTTTCCTGGGCTGCCTCAGAATGGTGTTTAGTCTACATTTGAATTTGTTAATTCGTCCAGGTGTAGCCAATTTCTACAGTGGGACATGGTTAAACAAAATGAAATTCAGACTGGAATATCCCTATGCCTCCTGTTACTGTTACAACTCATTTTCAACTCAAGTTTAGTAGAGTTTACTTAGCGAGGCTTAACTAGGCTATACACATACAGTACTGGGTCTGGCTCCAGTTTATGTGTATCGTTTTACAGATACCAAACTTGCTAACAATACCAACCTTTCTGGATGATAGATGTTGTTTTCGCAGCCGAACACTGCGCAGACATCACGACCCTGGCCTGGCATGTCAAATTATTATTTAACTTGATGAATTCAGCTTGACAATTGATGATTATCGGTGATTTGAATGAAACCCGACAAGGCTATAAGAGGAGTAAACATTTGTTGCTGTTCTGATGTACGGATGTACACGCATCGCTTGCCATATGGATCTCGCGCCACGACAAGTTCTGACTGTGACACTTCATCCCACAATGCATTGGGGTCGCTATTTGTGATTATGGCTATTAAAGTATACAGTTTTACCACCCTCTGGCATCAGTTTGAAACTTTGCCCACGCCACCTCACAAAAAGTTCATTATTTCGGGATTTGTCCATGATTTCTCTGATCAAAACTTGGCTAGGATTTTTTTATCCTCTTTTGCTCAATTTCAGAAATGTGTTCCTCTATTCATGAAGGTGACTTTCAGTTTATTCCCCTTAGGTCGCTGGCTTGAATGATGATCACAGGTGGGGAACAATTTTTTAAAGGTGTTCCTGGGTCATTTAATCTGGGTTTTCGTATTCTCCCTGGGTTCACACTTCCGCTCAATGTAAATTGCAGACCCTAACTTAGTGGCAGCCTAGGCATGGAAAAAAACATGAAAATGAAGAACTTGCCGCATTATTTTTACAATGTCCGATGTAAACGGTAATCCTTTCATTTCCATGGCCTACCTGGTCACCCCGCCTCATTGGTGCATCTGACGAAACTTGAATATCTTCTGCATGGAACTTACTCAGTGGAACTTAGGTCATTTGATGCACTGGCGTGCGGGTAATCACACTGGCCTGGTCATGATAACGACTATAGGGGATGTAGAATGTGTTTTGTAAATTATTGATGTAAGCAGTCTATAATGATTTCATGGAGTGTATCATAATAATAGAAGAAGTGTTGAATGCTTCAGCGCTATTGATAGTCAAACAAGCCCATTCACCACATTTTCGAAATGACCTTAAGATTGTCATGGATGATATATTTGGAGTATACGCTGATTTTGATAACGTGTTGATCCCTGTAGCAAGATTCTACAGGTCATATAGGGGATTCCACTAGCCAACACAATAATGCTATATATATTATTTGAATATCACGAAGGTTATGATTTTTCTGCCAAATACGAACGTTGAAAATTTTGCACAATCGCACATTCTTTTTCTGGAATATTATGCTAATGCGAATCCTCACACTCTTACCAGAAAATAAGTTTTACTGATATGTTCCAAAGCTAGACATGAACTTTGAACCAATATGAGCTAAATTGAAATAGTTCTTGTACCTTTATTTCGCAATTTTAGGCCAGTTGGATTTTTTTTATTTTCTTGTGAATTTGGTGCTGTTGTTACTCTCAAACCTGGCAGCTGTGCTGTTGAAAAAAGCCTCAAACAAATCAGGAAAATTGCATTCAGTGAATGGTAGGTTGGTTTAGTCAGAGTACTAGCCATGAGAGAATTTGTTGCAGCACAATTGGATATTGCATGAAAGTCTGGAATAAAACCATGATGACCAACAAACTGACTCAGTCAACATGTTATAAGATTGTCAAGATGCGGCGATTTGTGTTGACGGTTGGCGGGGACAGACCATGATGAATACCATCTAAGAAAATTGTTTGTTTGACAGAAAAAAGACCCCTCTCGAGTGGCAGGAAACGCACTTCCCAGGCCCTTATGGGACACTCGCAGCAATTCCTAACATTGATCACAAATTTAAAAAAAAAAACCCCTTATGCCTAGGGCTCATTTCAAGTTTTGCGTGGTGCCTGTGACAATTCTGAAAATACGATGCAAGTGAGGTTTTCAGTCATAAAAGGATCAATCAAAATGGACAATGCTACTACCACTATGTTTGCAACGAAGCGCGAGATTTTGCAAGGACCAATCTGACCAATGATCGACATTGCACTGACCCCTCTCTGACCTTCACTTAGATAGGATGGCCGGCCTGAGTTTTTCATCAAAGATTACGGTCCCCTGTTTTCATCTCTCTTTGTCAGAACACGGCGCATGGAGGGGACATTTTCTACCTGTGGATCCAGACTTGTCCCAAATGAGTATAACACAGAAGTAAAACCGTAACTGCGCGCGAAGCACGTGCGAAAATTTTACACTTTTGGACATTCCATCTAAAAGACAGGGAATCTTTTGATATAAACTTGTCTTCACCAAAAATCTTAATCATGTCTTTGCACCAATTTGTGGCGTTGCCTGAACCAATCTTCGATGGTTTCCACTCTCCCCTGTGCATGCCCCTTATATGTGCCACCGTGCATGCAACTGTAACGCCGCTGCAAGACACCTACGATTTTGAAGCAGCGGGGTTCGAGGATGCCTGCTTAGATCCCTGTAGTACAGTTACATACTAGAAAGAAACAATGTCTGGACACAAAAACATCTGGAATATTGACCAGTTTGAGACATGTATTGCTGGAACTCACTCACGGGGCTATAAGAAACAACACATAACATTACATTGCTTAACAGCGATGATAATAACAATAAAAATAAACAGGGGCTATAACAAGGGCCGCCCTTGCATCACTATATATAAATATATGGAGCCTCCCCGTGGTACTGTGAAACGTTTCGCCCCCTCACGCGTCGGTTGATGGCTCTCTAGGGCGGTGGTAGTAGCCCAGACGCACCTAACCCCCATCACTCAGGTTGGGCATTAGAACATTGTCAGCCACCCAGTGATGCTAGGTTGAGACCCTGGTTGGTCCCCCTAAAACCCCCAGTCCAGGCCGGGACGTTCTCCCTCAACAGTGGAGCATTTCACCCCTCCCCAAAAGTTATTTTTTTGTAGGGGCCGGAAAAACAATGCATTGAATGGAGTCAGAGATCCAAACAGAATATGAAGTAAATGAAAACAGCAGTTTGCAGAATTGTACTTCAGACAGCTGTGGCTTGTTCCACGTCTGGTATATAGAGTGGGTGATGCACTCCAGAGATCTTGACATAATTTAACCAAGATACACTCAGCCCGTGCCAAAACAGTCATGGCTGGGCGAAAAAAGGAGTCAGTTTGTCCCAAACAGGTGGGACCTGGTGGTCACAGCTCCACAGATTTATGCAGGCGCGCTTCCCTAACTTCAGACATTGAGACTACATAGCGAGTGGTTAGTACAGGCACCGAAGAGCCTCAGGATTTGTTAGGGTCCCTCTATGAGAGCCACTCAAGGGTGTGGAAGGATGAGAAATGAACATAGATGGTTGTTTCTAAGTAACCTGTGTTGGTCCGCACGTGAATGACAGTGGAAGCTGCAACACCACTAGTGGGACACTCCCACAAGTTTGTCACAGGACTCATTGACAAGATGAACAAAATGAAGGTTGATAGAATGAGGTAATAATAAGAGGATCAAATGAGTCTACTACATAGCCTCCAGACCCTAGAAAACTGAAAGGGGTGAGGATACTAGCACATCATAAATGGGAAAAACCTGAGGGGAAAGGTAAACCAAGAATTGAAAAATTCAATAAAGTTAGTCCTTGGAGCTACCAGGACGATTGAATGGTCAGTACCTACACGAAGGGTGACCTAGGGCCCCCTAACAAAGGAACAATAATCACACCCAGTGGCCCAAAGAGTTACGGGGTAGTGTGGCTGGACAGGTAAAATAGTAACCTGCTACACTCTCCCTGCCTGAATGTTGTCGTCCTGACAACGTCCAGCAGAAACCTGCAAAAAATGAAAGAATGAAAGAATGTGGTGAACTAACTCCTCTTCCACATGTAGAGCCCTGCGCATTTCATTTGGGTTGCATCAGACCCATCACAATGAGGGATTAAGTCGACTATCCGGAGGCAGGCCAGGAGCAACCACAGGGAGGCTGATGCATCAGGCTTACCTAATTCCTGATACGAGAGCGAGGACAGCGCTGGCTTCCTCTTTGGCCGATTTCGAGCCTGGCAAATCGTAGGTGGGTCGAGCAGTTCTTGGGGATGTGGGCGGAAGGTCTTCAATCACAGAGTTTCACAACCTCTTCGCAGGTAGTTCAGCGGCCACTGGTGACTCAGAGGCGGTGGTGGGGCAATCCCTGCATCTTCGCTGGTTGGGGACCATCAGGAACCTCTTACTACCTCGTCTGGGGCCCAGGGGTTCTTCCTTATGCTTCTGTGGAGGGGGTATAGGCATTAGCCCTCATAATGCCATACCCTGCTCTCATCGTCATCTGAGTCTGACTACCTCGGTATGGGTCCTCCGTCCTAGTCTTCTGCCTTGTCCTTACTCTGGGAGCTTCGGTCGTTGGCGGTGTTGAGACCTGGTGCTGCTTCGGCTGGAACCTACAAGGTAGCACATATTGTGGTGAAGGTGCGGTTGGGGCCTCGCCATCTCTAGGCTCACCACCCGTAGCCGGCTCATCCCCACAACTGCCGCACAACACAACACTTGGTCCTCCCACCTGTTGGCCAATTTCCTCCCCCACTGGTCCTCATGCTCTCACCAGGACATTGTCCCAGGGTGCAATGGCTTGCTCTCTGACTGTGGCAACGTAATTTTTGCGTTGACACCGCTTTTTCTTGCCAGCCTTCTCTGAAGCAAGTCGATGGGCCCTCTGCAGACGATCTTCAATCGCTCCTCATATCACTCGGTGACAGGAGGGCCATCTTCGCCAGCTGGGGTGAGCCCTAACCTAAGGCGATAGGCAGGCAGGGCTCCTTCCAAACATGAGTGTAGGGCGACTCGCCTGTTACCTCGTTCTGGTTGCAATTGTAAGCATGCACCAGAGGGGCTAACATGACTTCGCCATTCCTCCTTCTTCTTGTCCTCTAGGGTTCCGAGCAGATTGAGGAGGGTCTTGATGAACTCTCACATGCCCCTTACCCTGGGGGTGGTATGGAGTAGTCCTAAACTTCCTTCTCCCAGGGCCTTACAGATACCTGAATTATACCCGGGACGCAAGTCGCGACCCTGGGCGAAGTGCAGGCGCTCAGGGAGCCATATGTACAAAGTACATTTCCCATAGGTCTTCGCCAGAAAAAAAAAAAAAAAACAAAAAAAAAAAAAAAAAAAAAAAAAAAAACAAAAAAAAAAAAAAAAAAACAGTGGTAGCCTTCTGGTCCCTGGTCGGGATGCAAAGGCATACCTTGTTGCGTGGTCAGTCAGACCACACATTCTGAGTATTCCCTTAGTCTTGCTCGATCTTGAGGAAATCCCTTCAAGCAACCCCAGTGGCCTACTGTGATATGGTCACCAGCTAGCTGCCTTTGAGGCTTTGGCTTTCCTCCGAACGCACGACTCACATGAATGACACTGGCTCTCTATGAATTCTGGGCCAGTAGAAGCCGGGACGTATGAGGTCCGCTGTCGGTCCACGTCTGGATGGCCAACATCATGGTGCAGCCCTCCAAATGCCACCCCTCTGTGAGATTGGGGTTAAGACAGTTATACCTGAGCTCCCCTGTGGGGTCCTGGATTCGCCGATAGAGCACCCCTGCCCCTAAGAGTAAGTTTACCCCACGCCTCAGAGCATTGGGCCTCGTTGTCTCCTGCCACTTGTGCTCCGTAGGCTTTGTGCCCGCGGCGACACCTCAAGATAGGGCCTATACCTACGTCTTGACCTGTAGCTCAAACCAGTCATCAGGTTAACCCCAGAAGTGCTTCCTGTCCGCCAGGCCTGGGCCCTACGAAGTGACGAGGACAGCCCCCAGTGAATCTGTGAGTGTCTCTAGCGGGGTGGTCTCACCCCCAGTCGAGTGGTCCTGGCGCATCACCCGGTTGCTCTGGTACCAGTCCTATTGGCCTAGAGCTGGCCACGTGCCTGGTGGTCCCTGGGAGGAGCATATGGCGGCGATGACCTCACAACTGACCTTTGTCATTGGACGGCCACTTCCAGGCTGTTCATCTCTGCAGACGGGACTTACAACCAAACCCTTCCTCCCGCATCTGCTCGCTTGAACTGGAAGTCCAGAAATTCAGCAATCGTCAGCTGGTGGCGGATGGGGCCATCGTGAAGAGGGCATAAGCTGCCTGAATTGTTCCTGCCTGGCTGATACTTCAGGTCGAACTGAAAGATGGCCAGGGCGGCCAACTAACGATGGCTTAGTGGCATCCAACTTTGCTGTCGTGAGAAATACGTCAATGGTTATATCAGTGACCACTAAAATTTGTTTACCACAGGTAGTCAGCAACTTGGGCACTGCCCACTTCAGGGCTAAGAACTCCAACTTGTGGGCAGGATAGTTGGTCTCACTTTAGTTATGCCTCGGCTGGGCATATGCTACCGCTCTGAGTCTACCCCATTCGCCTGGTACCGCGCTGCCCCAAGCCCGGACGTACTTGCATCTTGTGATGACCAATGGTTCCTAAAGTTGGCAAAGTGAAGCGTTGAGTGCAGTAGTGAGTCTGTCAACAAGGCAGTCAGGGGCGTAGCCAGGTTTTTTGTGTGGGGGGGCAAAGTTTACTGATGGTCCCTCTTTATTGATTGGCGGTCCGGGGAGAGGGTTATAAGGGGAGGGGGTTTCCCCTCCCTTTTGAATTTTTGGCGGCATTGACAGGGCTCATATCGAAATGGTGCAATATTTTGCACTTGCTTGATCATCTGATTTTTATTTACATCACCCCACACAGCCACTCTCTATGGGACATGCCTGGGAGCCCTTTCTGGGCAACATTGAACTGCCGCTTTTCAATCACCGGCCCACCTGCTGGTAAGAAACAATGCCTGTCCTGAATTCTCATTGAGGAACCTGAGACTTTGCGATCCTTGACTGATTTTTGTTATGACGTGGACCGACACAGAACAAAGTGATAATGTACTAGAGTTATTATGGCAACATACTTGGGATTACTGACTTTGACTTTTGAGTCGGTGACCTAAGATGACCTTGACCTGACCCCAAAACAATAGGGTTCATGCTCATCTTAGGGAACACACATACCAAGTAATGAGCTCAATCCATCCAATGGTGTCGGGTTATGCTTTTCACAAGCCAGGCATTACACCCATACTACTCACATATGACATGACTACATAGATTCCTTGACTTTCGTCAATTACACTCAAGGATTCACTAGAGAACCAAGGTTCAGTACCAACCGGACAAATTTTCAATATGTAGTGAACTGGTATGATGTGTTATTAGTATTGTACATTGATTTCATTTTCTGCTGACCTTTGATGAAACTGAGTGAGCAAGCATTAAGATACAACTTTATTTGATAGATAGAAGATACATATTTTTCAACACAATGCCAATTAGGCTCCGCTCAATATAATTTTACCTTGACCATTGGGTTGGGGTCGGATGTTCACCCAGCAGTCAATGGATCTTATGTCCAACTCTGGTCAATGTCCTCAAAGGCATGAGCATTTGAAGGGCCAAAAACAATGCAAATTGCATATTATTCTACTATTTGAACAAACTTGTCTAGTACCCCCCTTTTTATGACTCCAGCCTACATTCCTTGGGACCCATAAGTACTACTAGTCAATTATAATGTTCCCTTATCATTGCAATTTGACCAAATCTCAGAATGTGTTTTGCACATAACTCATTGGGCCCCTTTAATGCCATTTGACCTAGACATTGAGGTGGTCAATGATGACCCATTGGTCAATCAACATTGTATCCAAGTTTTGTCAAGATACCTCGAAGCTATTTTCATGGTCCAAAACATTAATTTGCATATTATTTTAAATTTTAACATAATTGCCTACTACCCCCTACAATGACCTTTCACCTCCAATTCCTGTACCTGCATTAGCCCACTAATCAATTATACCTAGTCATGTATCATGCATCCACCTAATCTGCAGAATATCGTTTCGCAGCTTCCACATCATGACCGATTGTGCCACTTTAATGCCATTTATTTGACCATCAGTCAATGAACATCGTGACACGTTTGGTCAAGATTGATTGAAGCACGAACATTTTGGTGGCCAAAAAAGGCAGAGGTAATACACACTGGATACACACGGATCGATAGATAGAATGACATGGGCATCACAAACTTCACCAACATAGCTGTTTTGAGCTAAAAATGAGAAAATTCATTAAAATACAATTATAGGAAAACAGCATTGGTTTTTCCTAGCTTATGGGTAACACAAAACACCAAACCATGTACTTCATGTATAGATGTCCAATTATGATAATACAAGATATCAGTTAAGTTAGTGGTTGTTTATGAGGTGTTTATGTCACTGCCTTCTTACCATGCACTTGAACATAGATATGAGACATATAGGGTGCATTGCAATATATTTTAAAAATGAAGTAGCTGTAACAATATACTTTAAACTAAATAATAAAACAATAACCACATGTGACTGTATGTATAGATGTCACAATGATATAAGACTATCAGTTAATTTTAAGGCAATGTGAGGCAGTTTTATGTTCGTACTTCTTCCTCTTATGTAATTGACAGATATAAGGACATCTTATGGTGCCTTTGAATTTTTAAAAATTGTTCAACTGAATTCTCATGTAACAAATTTTTTCTCAAAACCTAGCACAGATAAAAAGAGGCATTTCTACTACCCTGGCATATTCGGTCGTCGAGTGTTTTTTAATTTACCGTATGTGAATAAATTTCATCTTGAGTCTATCATCCTGGGGTGGGGGCACATGTGTGATGACTCTAGACTCACTCACACTCTAGACCACTCACACACGTTTCACCTACACTTGAAAGCGGCGGGCAATAGTCCTCATTTTCAAACGAAAGAAGTTTCTATTTTGATTGTCCTTGACGAAGTCAGAGGAATCTATGCAGTCACTCGTGTGTGTGTGTGTGTGTGTGAGCCAGCTTGTAAACACGAACTCTTGATTAGGTAATGGGTAGTCAGAGCTCATTTGGTATGTCTGTTCCCCATGATGAGTACATGAACCCTATGTTTTGGGGTCAGGTCAGAGAAGTCACCAGAGGTCAGTCTGAAACCTTGTAACCCGATAAGTCCCCGAACGGTTGGTCTGATCATTTGAAATTATGTGTTGTAGTGTCTTATTGGGAGAACCGGAACCCTATTGTTTTTTGGTATAAATCGGGGGACAGATTTTGCGCCCAAAGACAGAAAATTTGTGAAGAGTCAATGATTTTGGCCAATTTTGCTTGTAACATGATAACTCAACTCGCCCTCCTCCTGGATGTGAAGCTCATACTTGGTTTGTATGTCCCCATATGAGTCCATGAACCCTATTGTTTTGGGGTCATGGACAGAGGTCATCTGAAGTTACCAGCGTTCTAAGACTGAAACCTGGAAATTTAGTTGGTAGCTTTCCCTTACCAAGGGTACCGGAACCCTACTCTTGGTTTGGAAGATAGAAATTGTTGTCAGACTTATGTTTTGCCCATTATGTCTGGTACAATCTCCCATTTTCTGTGTGTCGGGCTGTAGTTGACAGAAACAGTCAAGGAATTCTGGTTCTTATTCAGTTTATAGTGTTTTTGTATGTGACAGGTCTTCAACATGTGAATAATGAATATATGCTTAAGTTTGATTATGATATATTGCCCTCCCGACCCCCATCCCCACCCTCAGCACCAAAAAAAAAAAAAAAAAAATCCTCTCTTTTTGTTTCTTCCGACTTCCACCGCGTCCCACCCCAAAATATTTGTTGGGGGGGGGGCCTCTGCCCCCCCCTGCCGGCCCTCTCATGGCTCGCACTGAAGCAAGTCAAATGCGCCTGCATCTCTCGGTCGCATTTTCCCCAAAGGGCGTGTCTGGTGAAGGTCGCTTACCTGCTTGTTGTCGCCTCCCAGCAACTGAGTACCTCTCCGTCTTACGTACAAAGGCTCGTACTGAGTGGATAAGTCAGTCAAGGGCTTCGCACCTTACTATAATGTTCTATGAAACGTCTATAGTAGCCTGCCGAAGCCCAGGAATGACTTCAGCTCTCTCACATTCTTAGGGCGTTCCAGGTCCTTCATTCAACTGCCGATACTTTATCAGGATCTGTCTGAACCCCTCATCTGCAGAATAGGCATGGCCAAGGCACTACTTATGGCTGTAGGAACTGACACTTGTCCGGGTTCCAACTTTAACCCATATTCCTTAAGGCCACCTAGTACCATTCTCCGTTTTTCTGCTATGCTCCTCTAAGTATAGAGAAAACCAAAGGTCATCAAGGTAGTCCAACCTCATTAAAGGCCTTGAGCCCATATCACATTTCTCCATCAGTCCTCTGGAAAGTAGCGGCGCATTACAAATGCTTGGGGGCTGCGATTAAACTCGTAAACCCCCCGGGGGTACCAGAATGCAGTCTTCTGCTGTCCTCCTCAGCCATTCGATCTGGGTAATAGCCCGATTTGAGATCAAGGAGGAGAACCAACGTCTAGGGAGTGGAATGTGTCGTCTATCTTCGGGATATTATACTGGTCCTGACTGTCCTAGAATTGATGCAGGCGGTCCACCTCGACCGAAATTTCGCCATTCTCCTTTTGGACCATTACAATGGGTGAGGCATAGGGACGAGACGACTCCCTATGATTTCCTTCTGCAGGAGCTCCTGGATGTGCTCATGTGCATCTTTGAAATCTGCTGGGGGAAATGCGTCGGCTTCTTTGCTTGAGGGGTGTCATCAGTCAGTTTGATGTGGTGCTTTCACTCAGAGGTCGGCCAATATCCAGATCATCTGTCGAAACACATCACTGTGCCTTGACGGACCTGGCTATCCGCTCTCGCCATCAGCGGGAGCAGCTACCTTGCCAGCTGAGGTGCTGAACAAAAACCAAAAACCACTAGGGTAATTGTCGGTGGTGACATGCACAACGTTACCTGGGTAGGATTGTGTGACCCCATTGGCTGCACATGCTGAGGCAAAAAACTTGACATGGCCTTACCTTCCTGCATGCACTTTTCCTAACTGGAATGTTGGTGCCAACTCCCGGCAGTTAATGGGGCCTTTGCTGGAAGAGAGGTTGTAACTGGCTCAACCACAGCACTACTTTGCAACTCTGTGTGTTGTTCCACTAAGACCCGAGCCTCCTAACCCGCAGGTTTGGGCAGGTACAATGGACCTCTGTAGTTGCTCCGGTGGTAAAATGGTTTTGGTAAGTGTTAGGGTACCAATCTGGCTATCCTTGCCACAATTGTGTTGCTCGTCGAGCCAATTGGTAAGCAGCAGGCCCAAGCTCACTCCTAACCTCCTACAAACTTCCTCCACCCATGCTCCTACAGTCCCTCAGGAGCACTGTAGGCAGCCTAGTGTTGTTCCGACAATAAAGGGGTATCCACATCTCACCCTACAGGTCCTCGAAGACAAGTGCAAGATTCTAACCTTCTCTTCCTCTCCCTGTCGTCTCCCTGCTTCTTATCTCCTTCTCCCTTCTCCTGCTATTGGGGTGAGGTTTCAACGATATGTACCCCAGTTGGCCCCTTGTACACCTCCTGCCCCAGACAGGTCTAGCTCCTCATGGCACACCTGTCTATGTGACAAGTGGGAACGGTAGAAGCGATGGGAGACACAAGTCACTTGTGACCCATGTCAGAGGGCCTTGCACTTGACCCCATCCAGTAGAACTGTCGTGATATGGGACTCCCCTACCAGCCCATCTGGTATACCTACAACTCGGGGCCCTTGCATGGAATTGTGGAGCCCACTACTGCTGAGGCACTGACCCGCTCCCTTGGGGTGCCTCCTGTCGTTTCCCTGGAACGTGCAAGCAGGCTGCGCTGGACCTGCACAGCATTTGTGGGGTTTACGGCAGGCCGGAGCATGTGACCCTTCTCTCCACTTGTATCATCCTCCCTTCCTGGGGTGGGACCAGAACCCTTGGGCTGGGACGCCCCTCCTTGCTGCTCAGTTGGATTACTGATCCTCTTAAGCTCCTCCATCGTGGCCTTGAGGTCAGCCCCTCAGCATCTCTCTCTCTCGCTTGGGTGGATGGGAAGGGACAGTTGGGGCTGTTCTGATGTGGGGGCTTTGAGGGCTTGCACCTGTGCTCTAAGCTGCTCCACCTCATGCCTAGGTGGACTTACCACCCCCATCCTGGGATCGCTGACTGCTGTGGGCTCGTCTACTGCCCCCTTGACTCTGCGCCGGCCGGGACCTTGCCTCCTCTGCCAACCTCTTCCAGCGTACCTCTCGGAGTGGCTTCAATCACCATCCCGGGGGCGATGCACGACGCTCGCCTCAGCTGCAGTGTGGCCACCAGGCTCTCGCTGTGGATGCAGCCGCTGATGAATTGGTCCGAGCCTCCTCTGGTCCTGCCTCGGACGCTGGGAGACCTCCACCGACCTGAATAGCTGGTCCAGGCCTCCTCCAGCCGCCGCTCCTGGTTACGTCTCCCTGCTGAAAAAAGACAGTAAATTCTAATCTTCGCCTTCACAGGCAATGCATAAGCCTTGCTGAGCTGGTTCGAGCAGCCCCTGCCCTTGAGAGATCCTACGGCCTACATGCCTTACGGTAGACTGTGAGCGCTGGGTGTCAAGGCCTTTCGGCAAGCATTGCCTGCGCTCCTCCCCTCGGCTCAACGCATTTTCCTCAACGACTGCTACGTGCGTAACCCATCTGAGAAAGGGGAGTGCATCCATTGGGTGATGGGGGAACTTACCTGAGAGGTGCGCAGAGCCCCCGCTCTAGTTGCGTGCACCAGCCCTTAGGTAGGGTGTTTGTTGTGGAGTTTGTGGAATGTCTTCCAGGGTCTTGTTGTGTTGCTGCAGAACTCCTGCATCCTTCATAAAAATCAGCCATGAGGAACGGGGGAATGAATGTGGAATGGGGAAAGTAGGGAAAGGGTGGAATAGAGGGAGTTAAAAAGGGAAAGCTGTTAGTAAGCTATGTGTCTCAATGTATCTGAATATAGTTCACGCAGCGCATGCGCACCTCTCACCTCTGTGACCCCCAGCGGCCAAATCCTGTCAGGGACTCACCTCACCATCAGCTCGGTAGCAGATCCCCAGGTTGCACCACTTCACCCACAACCATTGGCAGCAAGAACACACACCTGTGCAGAACTACAGCAGATACAACTACCTAACATACGCACTTAACATTACTTCCTCCCAATCAACCCAAGACTCAGTTTTGTTGTTGATTGCTGATAACTGTTTGGAGACGTTAACTGCATAGTTGTTGTAACTTTTGGCATCTATTGCTGCTTGGACTTCACGGCGCCTTCCTAGCTGCAATGCGTATATAATTTAGACCATTCCGTCATACCTCTCGCTGTCAAGACCCACACTTTTTTCACTCATTGGACCTGGAGGGAGACTTGACTTAGAAATTCTTCTAATTCCTAATTAGGTCCCTCATATTTGGGACTCCCTTGGAAAGGCTATGTTTCCCTTGGCTGGGATGATACCGGTGGGATGCGATCTGTTGGTCACCGCTACCCTCGTTACCGCAGGTATGTGCATAGAGATGGGCCGGCACGCTTCGGGACTTGGGAGTGGGACCTGCTCCGTGATGGCTGGTGGATTGGGTGCAGTCGACGCCTCACTAGTGATGCAACAACTGCTGGCCATACGCAGGTTTGTCTCCGGATGGGATGCTAGCCTCTAACCATTGTCCTGGATTGTTTTACCATTTAGGAGTATCTCTAGCTATCTGTTATTTTACTAAGTAATTACCACCCGAGAATTGTTTAGCCTATATCGTGCCCTTAGCTTGGGCCCTCTTGCTGATAGGTTTTTTGTTTAGTAATTGATTAGCTATGATGATTTTACTCTGACTACAACACCCATCTTAGTGGTTTTTTACTCTAAATTTTTATTTTAATGATTAGTATCAACATATTATTCGTTTGTCTTTTGGTCTCATGTTGCCACAGTGCAACATTGAGTTTTTTTGTTTACCTCCATATCTTCCATATCTTTTAGTGTAGGAGGCTGAATTGCAAAACGGCCCCCGATGCCCTTGACCATCTGTGTCATGTGGTGGCGTTACCGCGTAGGTTCATTCTTGTGCCTCGACATGCGGCTACATACATATGATGTTGCATCCAAAATCTTCAACAAGCTGAAGAGAGTCACTCCAACAGACATTATGACGCAAAAATTGAATTACTTCGTAGGAGGAGATACTTTTTTAAATTTTATCAGATAGTGGCCTATATTGCCCTTTGACCTTTGACCTGACCTTCACGAATCAACATGTCTCATGGGTCAAATTAACAATTTTTCAAATTTGGGTCGCATCCGTGACTGTGTGGGGGTCAAATTTGCATGTTGTTGACACACTTGATAGCGTAGAAATATGCCGTAGGGCCCAAGTGGGACCTTGGACTTTGAAAAGCCCATAGGTATGACTATATTTCATCATTATGATAGAGCATCAGCACTGCAGGAGGAGAAACATTTCGCTTGATTGCACGTAGTCACTGGGGCCAAACGGGGCCAAGTCCAAATTCCTGATAACCCGTAAGGTAGGGGTACTAGACATTATGACCGAACTCAGCACTGAGTTGTGCATCAATTTAGAAGCATTTCGCATGATTAAATGATGGGCCCTTATGGCCCCATGGGGCCTTCACCAGACAGTTTTCAAACAACCCGCTCCCCCAAAAAAAACAACACACCCCCCGATAGACCCTACCGACGGATCATTACATTAGCGTTAAAGAATCAATAGGTACTTTGTGGGGAAGAATGCATTTCAAGTACCATTGGTTCAGTTTCAATAGAATGGCCCCTTCGGGCCCCAAGTTGCGACCTTGATAAAAATCCTGAACAACCCCCAAAGTTATGACTGGTAGACGACCATTCCCATCATTCATGACCGAATATCAGGACTGTGGTCCCCAAAACATGTAAGAGGAGAAGCATTTTTGCATAAACCCACATAGTGGGCCCTCAGGCCCACACTTAGGCCTACGAGTTCAAATCCCTGGACCCTGAATGTACAGCTCTCAGGCCATCATTATGGACCGAACATCAGCATGGTGCAACTAGAATTTGTAGGAGAAATAGATTAACAGTATTTATATAATGGGCCCTACGGCCCAATTTTCTTGACCTCACCATGGCCCATCTAACCAAAGGACTATTACATCCATTGAACCTTGAGAAAATCAATTGAAGCGTGTTGGGGGGGGGGCATTTTCAAGCGACCTCCATTGTGTGAACCCTCAAAAATTGGCCCTCTGGGCCCGACGAACTTTGGAACGTCTATCAGACCATCATTATGACTGAAGCTCAACACTGTGCAACTAAAATTTGAAGGATATACAGATTTTGCATGGGGTAGAGAAACAGGACCTAGTGTTTTTGTACTAGGTCGGGGTGAAAGGTTTTGCCCCAAAAGTACAAAAGAAAAAGTTGGGGTGTATCCGGTGAAGAAGCAATATTTTTGGCCAATTTTGGCTTGTAAGAAATGAAAATCGACCCCTCGGATGGATGAAGCTCATACTTGGTTGGTATGTTGCCCATGATGAGTCCATGAACCCTATTGTTTTGGGGTAAGGACAGAGGTCATCTGCAAGGTACCAGAGTTCAAAGTCTGAAACCTTGAAATTTAGTGTGTAGCTTTCTTACCAAGGGACAGGACCTACTAGTTGTTGGGAAAAGATAGGACGTTGTCAGGACATGGTTGCCAGATGAGCTGGTTACAATCTCCCATTGGTTGTGGTCGGCTGTAGGTGACAGAAACCGTCAAGGAATTCTGTTCATTCCAGTTATAGTTTTGTTATGTTACAGGTCTCAAAAGTGTGAATATGATATATGCTTAAGTGGATTATGATATATTGCCCTCCGACCCCAATCCCCACTCACCAAAAAAATAAAAAACTCCTATTTTTTTTCCGATTCCACTGGTCCCCAAAAATTTTGGGGGGGGGCACTCTGACCCCTTGCCCCCCATCTGGCTAAGCCATGAAGGCCGTCAAATGCAGGCTGGCAACTCTCGGTCCATTGTCCCCAAAGGGCGTGTCTGGTGAAGGTCGCTTACCTGCTTGTTGTCGCCATCCCCGCCAACTGAGTTACTCTCCGCTTACGTACAGGTCTCTTACGAGTGGCTAAGCATGCAAGGGCTTGCAACCTTACTATAATGTTATATGAAACGTCATAGTAGCCTGCGAAGCACAGGAAATGAATTCAGCTGCTCTCACATTCTTAGGGGCTGGCCAGTCTTCACTGCCGATACCTTATCAGGATATGTCTTGAACCCATCTGCAGAAGAGCATGGCCAAGGCACTTTACTGATGGCTGTAGGAAAGACACTTGTCCGGGTTCAAACTTTAACCCATATTCCTTAGGCACCAGTACATTATACAGTTTGAGCTCATGATCTCTAAAGTATGAGAGAAAACCAGAAGGTCAGCAAGGTAGGCAGAACACAGTAAAGGCCATTGGACCAGACATTTTCTCCATCAGTCTCTGGAAAGTGCAGGCGCATTACAAATGACTTTGGGGCATGCGATTTAAAGCTCGTAAAACCCAGGGGGTACCAGAATCAGTCTTTGCTTTGTCTACCTCAGCCATCGATCTGGTAAGAGCGCGAGTTGAGATCAAGGGAGGAGAACCAGACAGAGAACAGATAGGGAGTGGGAAGTGTTCTATCTTGGGATATTATACTGGTCTTGACGGTCTAGAATTGAGCAGGCGGTCCACCGTCAGACGAAGGTCGCCATTCTTCTTTCGGAACAGTACAATGGGCGAGGATAGGGACTAGACGACTCCCGTATGATTCCCTCAGGAGACTCCGGGATGTGTCAGGTGATCTTTGAAAGGCCTGCTGGGGACATGCTGGTTGGCTTCTTTGCCTAAAGGGGTGTCCTCAGTCGTTTGATGTGGTGTTACTCAGAGGGTTCGGCCACTATCCAGATGTCATCTGTCGAAAACACATCACTGTGCTTGAAGGACCTGGCTATACGCTCTGCCACATCAGCGGGAGCAGGCGAACCTGGCAAGCTGATGTGCTGAAGCACACTAGGGTAATTGTCGGTGGTGACAGTGCTACTCGTGACCTGGGTAGGATTGTGTGACCCCATTGGCTGCACATGCTGAGGCAAAAAAGCGGACCAATGGCCTTACCTTCCTGCAAATGCATGTCTACGGAATTGTGGTGGCACTCACCGGCAGGGAAGGGGCCTTGGGCGGGAAGAGAGGTTGTAACTGGCTCAACCACAGCACTACTTTGCAACTTGTGGTTGTTCCATAAGACAAGGCTCTCTACCGCCGGTTGGGCTGGTACAAGGGCCTCTGTAGGTGCGTCGGGTCGGTAAGATGTGTGATGGGTGATTTAGGGGCTTACCAACAGGCCAGTCTTGCCACAATTGTGTTGCGCGGCAGCCAATTGGTAAGCAGCAGCCCAAGCAATCAAGATCTAACCCTTACAAACTTCCTACCACACCATGCGCCTACAGTCCTCAGGAAGACCTGTAGCCGCCTAGTGTGGTTCCGATCACTAAAGGGGTATCACACTACTACAGTACTGCGAGGACAAGGTGCAAGAGTCCTACCTTCTTCCGACTCACTGCTTATCTGCTAGTGGGGTGAGGGTCAACGATATGTACCCCAGGATGGCACCTTTAACATCCTTGCCGGACAGGTCTAGCGCATCAGGGGGCACCAATGTTCTAGGTGACAAGGGGGAACGGTAGAAGTGGTGGGAGACACAAGTCACGTGTGACCCAGTTGTCTAGGAGGGCCTTGCACTGACCACATCCAGTATGACGTCGTGATATGGGACTCCCCTACCAGCCCATATGGTTACCTACACTAGGGGGCCCTGGCAGGAATTGTGGGCCCACTATGCTGAGGGAACGGACCCGCTTCCTTGGGGGTTGACTCCGTCGTTTCCCTGGAAAAGTGCAGCAGGTGCGCGGGACCTGCACAGATTTGTGGGGTTACGGCAGTCACGGAACATGTGACCCTTCTTCCAAGTTGTAGCATAATACCCCTTTCTAGGTGGGACAGAAACCCTTGGGGCTGGACGCCCTCCTTGCGGCAGTGGTTACTGCTCCTCTAGCTCCTCAATCGTGGCCTGAGGTCCAGCACCACTCAGGCATCTCTGCTTGGGTGGATGGGGAGAGGGACAGGTTGGGGGCTGGTTGATGGGGTGCTTGAGGGTTTGCACCTGTGCGCTAAGCTGGCTCCACCCATCGCCTCGGGTTGGACTTACCCCATCCTGGGATCGCTGACTGCTGTGGGCTCGTCTACTGGCCAAATTGATCTGGCGCCGCCCGGGACCGCTCTCTGCCGCATCTCCCAGCCGTACTCTCTGGAGTAGCTTCACCATCCCGGGGGCGATGCACGACGCTTGCCTCAGCTGCAGTGTGGCCACCAGGCTCTCGCTGTGGATGCAGCCTATGATGAATTGGTCGAGCCTCCTATGGTCTGCTCGGACGCTGGGACCCACCGAAATGAATAGCCTGGTCAGGCCTCCTCCAGACGACATCCTGGTACGTCTCCTGAAAAAGACAGTATAATTTGCCTTCACAGGCGATGCATAAGCCTGCTGAGTGTCGAGCAAGTCGCCTGCCTTGCAGAGGAGCCTAAGGCCTGAACTGCCTTACGGTAGTCTGTGAGCGCTGGGGGTGCAAGGCCGTCGGCAAGCCTGCCTTGCGCTCCTCCTCCTCCTTCAGACCAGGTTCCTAACGAGCTGGCGAGCGTGCTGTACCCAGATGAGAAAGACAAGGGCAGTTTCTCCATTGGGGAGCGGGATTACCTGAGAAGTGCGCAGCGCTTATGTGGCGGGCACCCATCCTTAGGGAGTTTGTGTGGAGTTGGAAGGTCTTCCAGGGTCTGGTGTGTTGTGCAGGGAATCCTGCAGCCTCTCAGAAAAATCAGCCATGAAGAACGGGGGAATGAATGTGGAATGGGGAAGTAGGGAAAGGGTGGAATAGGAGGGAGTTAAAGAGGGAAGGGGTTGTAAGCATGGGCTCAAGCTATATGAAATATAGTTCCGCAGCGCAATGCGCACTCTCAACGCAGTGGCACCAGCGGCCAAAAAATCCATTGTACAGGGAGCTACCTAACCCGTTCGGTCAGCAGATCGCCTAGGGCCCCACTCACCCACAACCGTTGCAGCAAGAACACACCACTGTGCAGAACTAAAGCAGATACACTGTAAGTATAACATACGACTGAACATACTTCCAATTACACCACAAGACTCAGTTTTGTGAGATTGCTGATAATGTTGGAGAGGGTACTGCATAGTTGTGGAAATTTGAGGGGGGATATCTATTTGCGCTTTGACACACATGGCCTTCCTAGCTGCAATGCGTATAATAAGATTTAGACCATTCACTCGGACACTCTCAGCTGTCAAAGACACAGACACACGTTTGTATTTCGTTTTTTACTCATTGGGAATGGAGAGGAGACGTGAATTAGAAATTCTTCCTAATTCCTAAGTGGTCCTGGAAAAAATAAGGCTGATGTCCATTGGCTGGCATGGTCACCGCGCGGCAGCAGGCGTCCCCGATCAGGTGGGAAGTATTAGATGGGTCAAACCGGGCGTACCCCGTCTAACGCAGTTGTGCATAGATATTGGCCGGCACGCTGGGGAAGATTGGGAGTGGGGACTGCTCCGTGAGGGCTGGTGGATTGGGTTGCAGTCCGACGCTCACTAGTGATGCAAACTGATGGGCCATAGCAGTTGTATCGGGATGGGAGCTAGCCTCTAACCATTGCATGGACTTGTTTTACCAATAGGAGTAGAAGTATCTATAGCTGATATGTTATTTTACTAAGTATTACCCGAAAGTGTTTAGCCTATATCGTGGCCAGCTTGGTGCCCTATTGCGATCTGTGTTGTTTAATCTGATGAGCTATGATGATTTTACGTCATGACACAACCATCTTTAGTTTTTTTTTCTCTAATTTATTAATGATTAGGTAAACATATTTATTCGTTGGCTGTTTTTGTTAATGGGGCCACAGTGCAACAGGGATGTGTGTTGTGTTTACCCATATCTTCATTATTTTTAGTGTAGGAGCCTGGGAATTTTGCAAAACGGCCCTGCTGCACCTTCAGCATCCGAGTCATGTGGTGGCGTTACGGGCGTAGGTCATGTCTCGTGCCTCGGCCATGCGGCTACAAATACCATATGATGTTTGCATCCAAAATCTGCAAACAAGCTGAAGAGAGCACTTCCAAAAGAACATTATGACGAAAAAATTGAATGTACTCGTTAGGAGGAGATACATTTTGAAATTATAGCTAGTGGCCTAATTGCCCCTTGGACCTTTGACCTGACCTTCCGAACCAAATGTCTCATGGGCAATAACAATTGGTCAAAGTTTGGTTGACATCCGTGACTGTGTGGGAGTCAAAATTGCATTTGTTGAACACGGGATAGAGTAGATCGGCCGTAGGGCCCCAAGTGGACTTGGATCATTGAAAGCCCATAGGTTGACTATTTCATCATTATGATAGAGATCAGAGCAGGAGGCGAAACATTTCGCTTGATTGCACTGATGGGCACTGGGGGCACCAAACTGGGCACCCAAGTCCAAAATCCGAGAAACTGAAAGTACGGCTACTAGACCATTATGACCGAACATCAGCACTGAGTTGTGCATCAAAATTTGTGACGCATTTCGCCTGATTAAATGATGGGCCTTAGGCCACATTGGCCTTCAGCCAGAAGTTTGCAAACACCCCCGATAGACACGAAACCGAGGGCGCATTACAATGTAAATTTAAAGAAAATCAGAGGTACTTGTGGAAGGAATGCATTTCAAGTACCATTGTGTGAATTTTCCTAGAAGGGCCTCGGCACAAGTGCGGACCTTGGAATAAAAAATTGAACACCCAAAGTATGCGTTCGACAGACCATCCCATATTATGACGAATTATCAGTATGTGCCCAAAACAGTAAGAGGAGAAGCATTTTGACATAACCCACATAGGGGGCCCTCAGGACCAACTAGGATCGAGTTAAATTCCCCTGGGCACCCTGAAGGTACAGCTATCCGGCCATCTTATGACCGAACATCAGCATGTGCACTAGATTGTAGGAGATACACGATATAACAGTATTTCATATAATGGGCCTAGGCCCCAATTCTTGAACATCAACCATGGCCCATCTACCAAGGGACTATACATGGAACCTTGAAGAAATCAAGGGAAGCTTGTGGGGGGGGGGGGGGGGCATTAAGCACCCTCCCAGTTGTCTGTGAAAATCATATAACTGGGCCCTCGGGGCCCGAGTCGAACTTTGGAACGTCTATCAGACCCATCATTATGACTGAGCATCAACACTGTGCAACTAAAATTTGAAGGATAATACAGATTTTGCAGTATTCACATACATGCGCCTTTGGCCCAAAACTGGCCCTGGGCCCCAACATTCTGCCACCCAATGGGCCCTTTATCAAGGAACATGACATGAACTTGAAGGAAAACCATTGAAGTTGTGGGAGGAGATGTATCTCAAGTACATTGTATGAATTAAAAATGGGCCTCGGGCCCCAAGTGGACATTGGATCAAAAATTCCTGAACACCCCGAGGCGTACAGCTGATAGACCATCAATATGACGAACATCAGCACTGTTGCAACAAAATTTGTAGGAGAAAGTAGCGTTTTGCAGTGACCTTTAGGTGGTCAAACGGTGACCCATCAGTCAATGACCATTGTGACTCAAGTCTGGTCGAGTCATCAAAACAGGAAACATGTAGGGCCCAAAAGCAAGGTTACAGACTGGATAGTGGATGATAGATAGGTGATGATAGAATGACATGGGCATCAACAATAGCTCAACCAGCATAGCTGGTGTGAGCTAATAAAAAAAATCACAGATCCCGAAGGTGGTAGGACACCCCCGTCGTCTCAACCCCCTCACCTCAGGATTCGGTTTGGACCAAGTCAATGCAGGAATGACACACCAAGCTGGTGAAGCAGTCTTAGTAACGATAGGATGGAGGAGAACCCTTCTTCAGTGATAATTAAGAACAACCCAGAAGTAAATTTAAGGCATTTTGTTGATTCCTTGACGAAGTCAGAGAATTATGACAGGCACGTTGCTTTGGTGTGTAGTGGTGCTGTGTGGTGGTGTGTGGTGTGTGGTGTGTGCGTTGGTGTGTGTATGTGTGTGTGTGATCCCAGCTTGTGAACAATATAACTGATCAGGTCTGGGTAGGTCAGGTCATACTTGGTATGTGTGTACCCAATGGAGTTTAAAAAAGAAAACATGAACCCCTATTGTTTTTGGGGGCAAGGCAGAGGGCATCTGAGGTATAACCAGAGGTGCAAAGTATGAAACCTTGGTAAAAGCATAAGTCCACCAGTCATGGTGGTATGATCACATTAGAAATGTCGGGGTATAGCTTTCTCTGGGGAGTACTAGGAAACCCTATTTGTTTTTTGGTTCAGGTCAGGAGGAAATTTTGATAGAAAAATAGAACAATGTGACATTTGAATGATTTGGACAATTTGGTGGTGTAAACCGATAACTCGACCCACCAGAGGATGAAGCTCATACTTGGTAGGCGTGTTCCTCCAGAGGAGTAGAACCCTAATGTTTGGGGTCGGGTCAGAGGTCATCGAGGTCACCAGATGTCAAGTACTCTGAAAACCTGTAAAAGCGATAAGTCCAGATGGGTTGGTATGATCAAGTTGAAAGTAGGTGTAAAGATTTCTTATGAGGAGTCAGGCACCTAGGTTTGGTTCAGGTCGGGCGTGCATTTTGTTCGAAAAATCGGAAAAATTTGTGAAATGATATTTTGGCCAATGCACGCGGGACGGTTAGCGGTAGCAAAAGCCCGCCCACGATAAAGCTCGACCCCACCAGATGGATGAACGCTGTACTGGATGTGTGTTCCCCATGATGAGGTACATGAACCCTCTTGTTTGGTGGGTCCGGGTCAGAGTCGAAGATAGAGCGGAGGTAGGAGCACCACCGAGGTCAAAGTCTCTGACAAAAAAGAAAAAAAAAATCAGGTGAGAGACAACGATAAGTCCCGATTGAGATGTGGGTCTGAAATCAAGGTAGGAAAGAAAACAGTAAGACTAGTGCTGCGAGTCGAAGCTATTTATGGGTGCGTACAGTGTGAAGAACTCACTAGTGTTGCTTGACGGTTCAGGTCAGGGGATCGGATGAATTTCAGCCGGCGAGGATTAACAGTGAGAGAAAATTGTGGAAAATCACAATATTATTTGGCCACAAATATGGGGTAGTAAGTAAAACAAACGAAGTACTAAATCGAACCCCACAACTGATGGAATGAAGCCCTACTTGGGATGGTGTGGTTCCCCGATGAGTGAACATGAAACCTAGTAACCCAAATGAGGTCAAGTCTGAAAAACCTTGAAAGCACGATAAGTCCAGAATGGTGGTGAGTCAAGTTGAAATCAGGTGTATAGCTTTCTTATGGGGGTACAGGACCCTAGGTTTCTGTTCGGGTCTGGGTGAATTTCAGTACGAAATAGAAAATTGTGAAAACTTGATATTTGGCCAATTGTGGCTTGTAAACCCGATAACTTCGCCCCACCCGGATGGATGAAGCTATACTTGGTAGGTGGGGTCCCCATGATGAGTACATGAAACACTATTGCTTTTGAGGCAGGTCAGAGGTCATCTTGAGGTCTGATCAGGTTGAACAATTAGGTGTGTATCTTCTTATGGGGAGTACAGGAACCCATTGTTTTTGGTAAAGGGCGGGGTGAATGGGCTCATACTGGGTTTGGGTATTTCCCATATGGTACATGAACCTATTGTTTTGGGGTCAGGTCGGAGGTCAGCTAAGGTACCAGCGTTCAAGTCTTGAAAACCTGGAAATTTATTGTGTAGCTTTTACCAGGGTACAGGAACCTATTAGTTGGTTGGTATAAAGATAGGAAATTTGGTCGAAGTTATGTCGCCTATCTGAGCTGGTATATTTCCATTTGTCTGTGTGTCTGGCTATGGGTTGACACGATCACAGTCAGACTCAATTAATCCTTTTGGCTTTCGGTTAAGTACATCCTGTCTGCAGAAGGCACAGATATGTCTGAACACTTACCGACAAACGAAAATGCGGGCGGGCAGCGCAACAAAATTTCGAAAATGGAGCATCAGAATTCACTCAACTTGACAGTTAGTCAGCATGCATTTGTTTTAACAAGGGTGCTGATGGATTGCGGATACAGTGTCAGCAAAATCGCAGTCGGGCTCAAATATTGGGGGGACAAGGCATTGCGTCCCCCAACCCAAAATTGGGGGGGGGGGTCGCCTTGAAGATGCACATGACATAAAGGTTACGGAATTTTCCAACTATTTTGCAGGACTGGCAGATTAGAGGTATGGTTCTGTAATTGAAGGACCAACTGCATGAGGAATTATAAAGAGGCTAATATATTTGCTGGAGAAAAAATGAATAGTCAGGCCCAACCCAAAAGTGTACAAACTTCCCTTACGGAGTTAAAGTCCTCTGAAGTTTGTGCAGTGTATGTGCAAGATTGAAAGGAATCCCATCATGCAATAAATATAATGTCTACTGGCACAACCCTGCGAACATTCTTGTTTCTGTTGAAATTCACAATTAATGTCACTGGCAAGCTTTGTCTATGGGAGATGATTGCCTTGTAAGCCCCCGATCCTTCCGGTGTCCCGATGCTAGGCTTTTACCTCATCCTTTCTCAACTACGATTGGTAGGTGTTGAACGGTCATTTGGGTGAGAGAAAGACACAGTACTTATGCTAAATGAAAAGTGAGTATTCAACAACATGAAAACTTGAAATACATAACATAATTCCTGTGTTCTTGTCGAGTGTGACATAATGCGTTATGTGCAATCGGGAATCTTCTGATTTTTATCTGCTGATGGACAAATTTTTGGAAGCCAATAACTTACAGCATAGGACATGAAATTGAAATGGGGTTTGGACCTTTCGATACAGTTTTCCATTTTAACCTATGGTGTACCCAAGCCGCATTGTCCGTTAAACACATACAGGTATCACCCGAATTGTGAATGGGCAGTCTATATGCACTCCGCCACCCTGCAGGGGGAGTTGACCAGGTGATGGGCGCACATTCATTTTCCACGGAGGAGGGGAGGATTTATACCCCCAACCCCCCCCTTTTGGGTGAGGCTCCCTGACTTTAAACATTTTACCCAGTAATTTCCGGTCAAAGAATCATCTCCCCCACTTTTCACATGGATGTGCTCCACGCCATTATATACATAAAGAGTATAGAAAGGGGCTACAGAGGATCAGAGAAAGCAACTTTTTGAAGAAGAGTAGCAGTAATGTCATTCCGGACTGTAGACTTATATATGGGAGCGGTCAAGTAACTTGACGGGTATCAGACACAGTATAGCTGACATGAGGGGAGTAGTCTAGGGTTAAGACGATGCTACTGATATATGATTACCTGCTGCTTTATTGGACACACTCGTCAAATTCTGCAGTGCGCCTAACACCAAAGTACTTCTCGGGGGTTTGTGTTTGTATCATAGTATGTTCCAAAATTGCAATCTGCATCCAATATGGATGGAGCCAATCACAACACTGAAGGGGAACACACCCCCGCTCCGATTATTCAAATATGCGTGAATGTGGGACCGTAACAGAGTTAACCACACGGACATCAAGATTGCTGTTTAGCAGTTGGACCAATTCAAAGGGTTCGTTTCACATTACCACGCCAAATTTTGAATGTGGACAAGCCGATTGTCAGTCAGTCGGGCGCAAATTTTTTGTGTGACAGTAAGAACAATCTACTTCAAGGCTGAAACAAATTGTCTCATGCAAGGAATAGAGTGGATGGCCAAACTGAACTAGGAGGCTTAGGATTATCAGCAGGGTTGAAGACAGAAGCGAAAACAGGAGTAAATGTTCTGCAATGTCAGCGGGCCTTGTGCAATTACTTCACCAACCTCAAAACGTGAGGGCATGCGGGATTGATGCTACTAAGAACAAGAGACCAGAGGGCTTGTAGTTGTTGAAGTAGGTAGATAAAAGAATTTCAAATAGGCCCAGTGGGTTCAGATTTAAAAAAATTGTGGACATTCTTGAAGGTGGACCCATTCACGGGTGATCTGGTCTTTAGCTGTGACAAAGTGACGTCGTCTCTGCAGTAGTTCCTTCAGATCAGTGATGTATCAAAGGGACTCCTTCTTGGCCTTCTTCCTGTTCTGGAAATCTTAGTAGGAATAGAATCTTGATAGAACGCAGACCAAGTCCAAAAGCCACGGCAAGATTCTCATATCCCACAGGAGCTTGAATGCAGAAAGTTCCTAAAGTGATAAAAATCACCTGTTAAATTGAAAATCCCTGAGGAAGGTGGGTTCAAGGGTGGGCTGGGTCTATTGTGCCCATTTTTAGAGCTGAAAACGAGTAACAGAATTATGGTCGACATCCAGAACTATCAACAACACCATTTCACTCTTAAGTGAATTCTTGGCGCTGTATGAACATACGAGTGATATCGGTTCCAGGAGCTGAATGCAAAGTTCATTAAGTGATAATAAAATACGGTTTATAATTGGAAAACTCCTGAGGAATGTGGGTTCAGTGGCCTGGGTATTTGTGCACATTTTTTAGACTGCCTAATTAACAGAATCATGCGTCGACATACAAACAATATCAACAACACCATTTCACTATTCAGTGACTTCTGTGCAGGTGTAGCAAAATACTGAGTCGATACGGTTCCGTAGTAGGGACATTCTCGGAAGGAGTGAGTATTATCAGGAAACAAGGTACTTGAAACTATAACTAGATTATACACCGGGCAGCCAGTTGGGCGTGTAGGATTTAGTTTGTCTGTCAAATTTACTGATTAAAGTCACCTCCCCAATAATACCTCTCGCCTAACGTGAAGCATCTACTTTTTTCAGACTGTCATTATTAAGATGCATGGAAAAGTGCTGTTCAGCAATTTTGTTATTAAAATCCACAAGCAGCTCAGAGATTGTTTGTTAGGGACGGAATACGATGGGTCCATAGGCCAAAAGGATGCAGACAGAACATGCTGCTCTTGACGTCTTTGTGGTCATTCCTGAAAACAGTGGATGTCTGAAGCCGATGGAAGTCCAAGAGATAGCTGATTCCATTGACCAGATGAAATGGTTAATGGTGACAGAAAGGGGAGCTAAAGATCATGGGTCTGCGTCCATAGGCTAGTAGTACGTACATTCAGGAAGAAGATGCTGTGGGCCATTGGTTGGGTGTGGGATGAAGAGGTGGTAGAGGAATGGTCGCTCTATCGCAGATGGTTGGGTCAGTCTCTCATAAGGTGGAAAGCCAACACTCAAAGTTCAAAATCTGAAGCAACGGATGTAGCCACCTGAATGGAAGGGACTGGTTAAGGCAGACAATTAACGAGAAAACTACCTCACGACCATCAGCCAGAATCGTGGTCGTGATTTGGGTCAGAATAGATGGAAACACCTTAAAGTCACCGTGAACAATGTTCACAGGTCGAGCTCTGCTGCGAGAGATGAACCCCCTGTACAGTGAGAGCATGGGAACTTTGGCCGTCTGGTTGATGATATCTGCTGAAGCAGACGATATGAGCATTTCTAAAATAGAGGGGGCTATCATCTGTTAGTATATACCATGGTCGAATATTAACAACCTATCAGGACTTTGATGACAAATCTCCAAAATTGGGATGCTATTGCGTTCAGGTGACATAGATGTAAATCATCAGTAGCACACGGGCTTGATATGGATGGGAGCACTTGAAGAGCTTGCTGGAGAAATCCCCCCAAAGTTGTCTATTACGAAGAGTTCCAATAACCTTCCAAGATACCGAAAATAAGACTTTATTCAAGAACTGATGCATTTTGAAGCATAAAAGAAAACGACGCCACTGTTTTAGCTCTCGCAGGCAATTAATGCGGCTTGTTTGGTATCACCGCATGAGTCCGAAAAATTGGAATCCTTCGATTTGGAATTTAAAAACAGATATCCATTCAACGTATGCCAGAACTTGGTGGAGTTCTCCTAAACAATACATGATAGATCAATAGAGTGATTTGGCAGCAGGCATGGCCGTTTGCCGTAATTAAGTAAAAGAGAAAAATATTGGATTGGGCAAATCAACGTTGACGTAGCAAGATTGCCACCGTCTCAAGAGTCACCGCTTAAAGCAGTTTGACAGGGAGCGAAACGAAGCGCACAGGCGCTAGTTAGGCAAATCACGGATTGATTAAAGGGTAATCCTGCACATATGAGTTGAAGAGGCTGATACGAGGTGAACAAAGTCAAATGCCTGTTTCAACAGGCTAGTCTGATGAGTCGGGTTTGTGCTATGCCGGCGATTAAATCAATCTTTGCCGTGAGCATCATCCTGGAGTCGTGCCACATGATCGAAAAATCTCAGCTTTATGCCATTTTTTATTGATGACCAGGTATTAGGTTGGTTTCATCATAGAGTTAAACGATTGGTACATGTATCGCCTCTGATCGTTAGTAACTTGCAAAGTCTAGCCTTCATTGAAAGAAAAGGCATAATTTTGTTATCAAGTTTCCTCGGCCACCCTCCCCCAACCCGCCTCCCCTCAGTCCACAATGTACAGAAAATACTTTTATATTGAACTAAGAAAATCCTTTTCATGGTTTCACCTTCTTCTGTTATGTCTTCCTTTGTCCCCCCAGCAAACTTCTTACATATTTACATTTCTTCCAACTTCCATCTCCACTTCTTGTGATGTGATTTCTCGTTTTTTGTGTGTCGATCCTCATATGCCTTCTGGTCAGTGTTTCAGCAACTTCTTTGATATCTTGCAGTATTGAGGTTGACTCATTGATGCCAAGAAATATCAGTCAGCATATTAATATTGTTGGTCTATGGTAAAAAAGTTGTTGGTGTATTGGTTGCCCTGTCTCCATGATCAACTTTTAAACTGAGATGCGGATGTCTTGCATCACGTCATGTCATCGTGTTCCAATGATTTTGGCTATTTAATTTCAACGAATGTGCTTGCACTGTGGCGCCCAAGTTGGTCATGTATATGTCCCAGTTTTGCCCTCTACCTGGTGGTATAGAGAACTTTGTCAATGTGAACTTGCAGTGTATCACTGAAGTATGTTGTTTTCAAGAATCGTTCTAGTTCAGCAAGAAAGATCCTCGTCTGATCTGTTGAAGCCTTGCTCATATCAACCATCAGTAGATTATAGTGTGAATGTTATATTAGCTTTTCTGCCGTATATACTTTTGAATGCAAACACCTTCAGTGTGCATAGCTCCTGAGTGTAGGCATCTGGATGAGTGGGGTGAATTTACTCTCAATTAACGTACGAATCCTCCTGACTCACCAATTGCCATGTTTTCCTTATTTTTGACAGCAAAATGAGCGGTACTGAATTTTCTGATCGACCTTGTACTTTCCATGGTAGGATTCCTCGTTTCTGTTTGATTTCATTGATTTCCCTGATTCGGCTATACCAATTTAGGATATTCGCTATGTGTTTTGTGGTGCATGGGGCATATTGAGATGTTCAGAATTTGGTTCACAACCTTTTGTTGTCATTATTTCTCAATGATGCGACTGCTTGTTTATTTCATTTCTCAATGCTATTTAGTTATTCTGGATACACGTTTGGTTTAAGATCTGGATTGTTGAAGTCTTTCCGAATGTTGGCTGATTTCCTGATTTTTTGCATCTGTGTCTCTTATGTCTTTATCACCATTATTAATCAGAATTGTTGTACTACTTTCATTGCTATTGTTCCTCCTAGTTTTTAACTCACTCTTTTACAGGTGTCGATTTGGAGTTGTAAGATCTTTTTGTTTTTATTCCTTGACGAAGTCAGAGGAATCTATGTAGTCATGACATTGTGTATGTGTGTGTGAAGCCTAGCCATGTTAACACGATAATAACCCCACTGGATGGATCAAGTTCATCCTTGGTATACGGGTTCCCCATAATGGGTACATAATCCCTATTGGTTTTGGTCAGTTCAAGGTCCATCCTGAGGTCAGAGAGGTCGAAGAAGTCTTTAAAATCTTGTCAACACGAATGTCCAGAATGCCGGATCTGATCAGGTTGGAATTCGGTATGCAAACTTTTCTATCGTAACAACAAGATACACTATATCGTTTTTGCTGTGCGGTGGCAAAATTTCATCCTCCTTGACATTACTTATTATACTTTCGAATTTCAATATGTAAGGTTTTCCAAACTTTGAAGGCATTACCAGACTTGCTGCAGTTGACTTGCAGTAGTAAAAATACATACATTTCTCACGCAGGTAAACGAACCCCCGTCCGCAATATGTGTGTTGCCCTAACAGGAACCGAGATGAAAAATCTGAAAATAAATGGGGCCTCAATATTGACTCTTGACAACCCTCAAAAGAGAATTGTTTGCTTGTTCCATCAGTTTTAGAATGATTTATCAATCACTGTTATATTATTAAGACATCAGCCCTCGAGAACAGGCATTTTTAGCTAATTCGTATGCAAAAGCCTGTGATGACACAGGCTGCTGTGCATGTACAAGAAAGTAAGCTCTCACTGAACCAGCTGCGACCTGACTGATTATGGTCATTTCTCTTCCTTTTTGCACTTCAACTCCACACAAGACCTGCATGTAAGGACTTTTCTTTTTCTCATATGCAACCTCCAGTGGTGGGGCTATTTGTTTTGTTTGAATGCTGGAAGGCTCTGTGTGGGCTCAAATAAAGTGAACATGTGGTGTAAGTTGATTCTTTCCAGATGGTCTTGTGTTCTCATGGAGCTCAGTTTGCACTCAATGGCTATGAGGCAGTAAGGTCACTCTTTGTACCCAATTAAATTTGGTAGAAGAATACTGATGTTGTATACAAATATTTTCAATGAGTCAGCTGAGTTGGGTGGGATTAAGGCCATGTTAAAATAAAATTGTTAAGAACCAAAACATTGTTGTATGGAGTGTGTATCCACTGTGCTTTTGGCGAGTATGGTCGCTAGTTAATACCCAAACTAGTGATGGCACCAGGATTTCGCTGACAGGGGGTACAAGTTCCCCAACGAGCCTCACCCTAACCCCTTGGTCAAAACCTGCATCTCTGATGTTTTCAGTTTTGTACTTTTTTCTCGAAGAAAAATTTAAACAAAAAAATAGAATAAACATTGGGGAGAGCATTGATTTACTCTCAGTGACATCCCACTCAAGCAGGCGATCTGGTTAAAATAGGAGTCGGGGTATTCGCGACAACGCCAGAAACATGGCCCGTAGGCAAATACAGATATGGAGCGCGCAGCACGCGAACATTTTCAGCTTTCAATATAGGAATTTTTTTACTATAAAAAGGTTGGAAATATCTATACTGTTGGGGCGAAAGGCCTTCGTCAGGGTGAGTAAATTTTAGCGTACCCACTCGGGCTCCCCATCGGAATGAGGGAAAATTCCTCTTGGGGGTCAGGCTTCCTGACGGGGGAGGAGGTGGGGAGCTTTCCACCGCCCCCCGCTGGCAGCACCCTTGACTAAAACCAGTAATTTTTGGGGTAACTTCGGACCTATAGTTCTGTATTTTGCTGCAGTAACATAACAATGAAGCAGAGATGGGTGTGGGCTAAATGGCTGGGAACAGTGGTGTGGGAAATGAGCAGATACAGGGGGCAATAGGGCATGCACCCTGCCTCTCTCCCCCCTTAATGATGTTCTAAATAAGAGAGGAAAAAAAAAGCTAAACAAATTTGTCACATACAGCACCATTTTGCATATCAGACCTTTTCCAGGGTCAGAAATTTCCCAAAGGACAGTGGTGATTGCTCCTGGTTGTGGCTCCCTGTTGAAAAGAACCTGGATGTTGTGCCTGTTTGGGTCATGCCAAGGGTGGAGGGGGGAGTGCCCACTTCTGACAGGGTCTCTGATTATTCAGGGAACATTCGCTGTTCGATTTGAGCATTTTTCATATTCCTATAATTTCGCAGGGAATTCCTGATCATTCGCCTACAATGTTATATACCAGAGACTGTAGCCTTCCAACAATTGGGGTGAAGGGGACTTAGCCCCATACCTATCAAATTCTGCGGTCATAGAGCGGACCTATCAGTGGGACACAGCATGGGATCGAAATGGTCCAACAGTGCCTATTGTCAGTTGTCCTCAGACCTGTAAGATGATATCTCGGCTATTATGCAATGATCTGTCTCAGATTGCGATCAGGCCCAGTTTTCTTGCAGAGTGTTGCATCGTGACCATTTTCTCTGTTTCATAAGCTTGAGTAATGACTAAACCATTAGGGGATTCCATTTGCACCCTCCATATGAGTTGGCCTATTTACAGTGCAGCCTGGCGGGCTCAAACCAGTGGTTCCCTTCCTGAGGTTGAAATCTGCTTAAGGAAGTCATTTACGCAGATGGTTTCCTGATGGTGAAATGGTCTTATTTTGACCATTAAACCACAATCCCCATATCAGGAAGCCGAAACAGATGTTGGTGATAAATCTGGCTTCCTGGCAGCCGATGACACCGAGGTCAGACAAAACAAGTGCCAAAGTACAGGAAGGTATTCTGCCTCGAAGGCAGACACTAATGCGGCGGATTACATGGTCACAGGCTGTCTTGGATTTAGTGTCCCCCTGCTTGACGTAGTGTCCCTGTCATAGTGTCCATGTGGTGCTTTTGTGTACCAGCAGCAGCAGCAGTAGCTGTTCTATTAAAAATATAGCAGGTTGTTTGGCTAGAATATGCCCCGGGGGTAGGGATTTTTTTTATAGGGTGCCCTGTGTTTGTGTGATGTTCAACTTTTTGCTTCACAAAAAAACATGCATGACTTGAATCTGGTATAGCCGATACTAAATTTGAATGTCAGCTAGTATTCCATCTTTCGACTGGAACTTTTGCGAAGAACTTCTATTTCAATTTCTCTGCCTGTCATGTGCACCCAAATTTCCTAAAGGATGGGCATAAACCGTAACAAAGGCCCTTTTGTAGTATACAGAAACACATCTATGGAGTATGGACCAACTCCCCTGAATTTGGGAGCCACCCCCACCAGCTACTTCGAGTGAAACCGTGAAAATGAAATATTGGTGTGGGGCTGCATAACTTATTTTTCTGAGGAGGGGGGGGGGGAATTTGACTGGTCACCGTGCACTCCTCCCTTATGTGACAATGTGAATCTCTCACCAGGTACACGGAATAAAGCAATGTCCTTTTGGTGGTACCTGAATGTGGAATGTGGGGGTGGGGGTGATCACATGCAGGCAGCAACTTGCAATTGCGTACCCCTCGTTTGTCCCTGCTCCAATCCCTTGTTCTGGGGATCCGTGGAGAAGGTAACAGCACCAAGCCTTTGGTATGGCCCAACCGGGAATCAAACCCCAATCTACCGGGTAAAAGGCCGGGGCTCTACCAACTGTGCCAGCCACTCGGTAATGGCAACTCACCCGTAATTTTGTGGAACCATTTCAAGAAAAACCCTTCAGTAGCAGCCGTTATGACCCCCCCCCCCCCCCCGAAAAGGAATGACCGACTGAAAATACAAAATTGGTCACATATAGCACCATCTTGCATCTCAGGCCTTCTTCAGAAGCAAATTTTTCCAAAGAGGAAGGCGAACCCCCTCCCCTTAGACCCCTTCCCCATGAAGGTGATCACTCATGCTGAAAAATATTGGATCAGCCCTGGAAGGAGCAGGGTGGATGGTAACATGGGTATGGTCAGGGAGGGGGTTATGTGGACCTAGGAAGATAGCTTTACTTTATACTTGAACAAACCAGCAATGTTGGAGAAATGCATGCCTGTTGGATAGTTGTAGCAAAAGTTCAAATTTTCCATCTATACAGAAATACTCCAGTCCCCTTCTCAAATCATAATTACCCTATCATGAATTTAATGGTCCATCAACCCTTTGACACAAACATGTTTGCCCTGTGTTGTTTTCTGCTGTGCCGAGAGTTTTTGGTGCAGCTTCTCTTTACCAAGCAGTTCTGTCAGCTCCTTTAAAATTCAGAAATTGCAGCTCCACTTCTCCATTTTGCAAGTCCTGCATTATTACTCAAATTTTTGTAGTCAGAGTCACCGCCATTTGAGGAAGGGCAGTTTCCTGAATTAGCTCACAAAACTGACTAGTGTGGTGGGTACAGTGGGTGTATTGAGCCTGCTGTCTGCACAGTACCCTGTGTGTTGGTATATACTGCTGACTGGACAACCCACACAGCCTTGTGCTGCTCTACCTATTATTAGCCCTGGCTGGGAGTGTACCATTGGGCTGTCATTGAATCGACCACTGGCCCACACAGGAAAAGTAGCTGAGTAGTGTCGTATTACTGGATAGTCTGGTTGCTGCTAGCAACTCAGAACCCATTGGCCGCCAGTGTGACTCTCTGCTGCCACCTATCCCATAATAATCAGCATATAAGCTAACAGTAGCCCTGGCAGTCGGTTGAGAGCCTGCCTGGGAAATTCTTTTTTGGGGCTTTGAATTTCAATTTATTTTTTCTGGAGGTTCACGGAGACTGTGCAGCCATGTATAGCTCCGTTGTAGGCAGAGCCCTACACGTACTGTGTGCCTTGGCCCTCCTGGCTGTAGCCTTTGGACAGGAGAATGTAATTGAAGTCGATGGTGAGTCCTTTCCATTTTTCATTTCTATAAGAGAATATATTCTGCATTTTCCTTGTCCATTTTCTTCTTGAAATATCATTTTATGGCCAGTCAAGCTGGAGCCTAGTCTCCCCCATGCATGATAATGGTATTGAACTATAGTCTGACTCTGAAGAAAAAAATCCTGTGTATGTTTTGGGTTCTAATCCTTGCTGCTCTATGACAGAATACGTCAAATTATTTGGTGGAAGGTTTATTAGCGTTATTTTCACATTCGAATGTAACAGCATGAAAGAATGGATACACTGACTAGTAATAGTCATAGACTACCTCGAAAATATAGGCTCAGTAGCCTAGCTATTGTATTACAATATTCACGATGCTATTTTGAGTGTATACGCAGACTATTTGCCAGTGTTGACCCTATAGCTTTCAAGATTCACCAGATATATTTTTTGAATTGAACTGAAATTATAAATAGTACACCGTAAATTGTTCACACAGTGCCCATACTTGCTTGATGCATAACATTTTGTTAGTGTACCACTTGAATTTATCTATTTCTTCTTTACAAAGTTTATCCTTTGTCTGTAAACACAAAGGTCTGTAAACAAGAAGGAAGTAGCTTGTGAAGACGAGAAATCATCATGTAGCGTAAAAGTCATTTGCAAAATCAGCTGTGGACTTTCAATTCGACTTCAATTTGTAATAGAACTGTTCTCATTCATTACTACATTAGGCAATGTCACAAGAGTAATTTCTAAACAGCATGGAATTGTTTAAACTCACTTGAAGGCTCAAGTAATGTTCTGTTGAGCATAACAGCTCTTCAATTGTAAATGTGATTTGTAAATTAGCTTAGGCTCTCCCTAACACATAAATAACAATAGGCTATATGTTACTAGATTATGTTGTGACTATGAGTGCAATGAAGGAATATAACATTTGAAATAATCGCACAACAGTTTCGACTATCGCAAGTAAATTTGCCGAGCACTTGTCGAACTCAAACCGAAAGTATTAGCTGCCAAAGTTTATTATGATCAATTAGTCATGAGCTTGAACGATGATCATGTGATCGAACTAGGGTCATTGCCCTCTTGCAATGGTCATACCTCATAACCTACAGAGGACCCTTGTTCAGTACCCCCACAGTTTACGTGACATGTCAACATATAGGCCCACTATCCAATAAAACATAAGAGTTGTATCATCCAATTCCAAATCATTTCCTGTTTTACCATCTTCAACACTTTATTTAGCTTTTCTTTGCATCTATAATTTCACTTTATCAGTAGCTCTGCATCATTTTTTTTTCTCACTATTTTTTGCTTTCCTTAGTATCACATCATTTGGCCTTATCAGCTTCATTGCATTTTATTTGCATCCTTTGGGGTGGGGGATCATTCTGTGTAGTCTTCACTTTATTCCTTCTCATCTGGGTGGTTGGGTTCATACTTTTGTAAATATTGACCAGTGCATTTTCCACTGATTGAAAAGCCAGTGAAATGGCCTTTCCGAGATAGCTTCCCACAAAATCCGTAACTCATAGCATTTGCAACTTCACATCTCATTAAAAATGGTTGAGACAAAGACATCATTAGCGTAAAATAATGCCGTGTAGTAATGCATGGGTGTAGGAATATATCGGGTGAAGGGGAGGGTGTGTGCTTGCCGATTAGACGAAAATTGGCTATATTTTGAGTGAATCTCTGCTAATTCATGGAGCAACTAGCAGTTGGCAGGCATTAGCGAAGTTGACACAAAAAGTAAAAACTAAACAGTGATTGTCAAACTCCCAGTTATTGTATTGCTAAAAGCACTGCATTTTCCGAGTAGCAGGTGGGGGGGTATTAAAATTGGACCACTGTTTGGGTGGGGTCATTGGGGGAATTCCTGATAAATTGCCCATTCACCCTTTAACACAGTAACAACATTTCAAGCAAGTAGCCATTCTTGGGATGAGACATGCGATAATTCCCTCTCCTACACTTCCAGCACCGGGAGGTAGATCGTCAGGCAGGGGGAGGGGGGGGGTGATGGGGCAATGGGAGAGAAGACTAGGGTGAGTTGTTTACGTGGTTGCTTTGGGTTGGGTTAGCTTCTTGTTTTTCTAGACTAAAGAGATGAATGGGGGGGGGGAACCCTATTTTCAATTATCGCGTATGGAAAGTGGGAGGGTCAATGTGAGTGTCTTCTAGGTATGTTACTCCTGGTTCAATTCTAAATATTGCTGTTGGGTAGGCTCCATTTGCTCCTTGATCAGTTTTGGGGGGGAAGTTGGCTTCAAGAAGTAGGGTAAAACAACATATTGTAAGCGACTGGGGAGGGGCAAAATCGCATATTTTATTGCATTAAAGATAATCGGGGGACGTGCTGTCTGACTGAAAGAGGGACACTTTCCTCTCCTTCCCAACATGCTCTATTTGCAACTGAATGAGAAGAATGTATTACCTTCAGTGAAATTTTTCAAGTGATGGTGGATTTGATTTCAAAACTTTGATTTTCATGTCACTTCATAGCTAGGGCAGAAACGTGGGAGGTGGGGGTGGGTCATGAACCCCCCAACATTCATAGAGGCCATCATTCATATTGTCTTTTCCCCACACAAATCATTGCTTTTCAGTGATTCCCACCCTCCAATTTGTTTCAGCACCCACTTATGATGTGGCTGCTACTTAATAAATTGTCAGTAGAACATGGGATTTGCAAATAAAAAAAGTTGCAGTACAAAATAATTTTTCCCAAGGCAAAATGATTACAACAGTGTCTGACCCAGTTACCCGCCCTTCTGAACCCCCCTCAATAATGAGACACTCCTTCTCCCTGACATCCCCTGCCCCCCCCCCTCCCTCATATCTTCAGAGTGCTGAATGACACTTTAAACTATCACACAGGATTTACTACCACAATCACTCCCTATTCCTTCGCCATGGTGCTACCACTCAAGTCAGATGCAAGTCCACATGACCTTTTCTGCAGAGTAGCCATTTTTCCAGTGCATGCAGGGCTGTGTGTATCTTTTTCTGCTAACGTGTCACTTTAGCCCTCCAGTGACTAGCTGTCTGGGAGGAAGTCTGCCTGGGGGATTAGGAGGTCATGTGGTGCACTGCATACAGTATATTAGCTCTGGTATACTGGGAAAAAAAACTGGCAGTGTACAACACTATCAAGTGATAGTATAGCGTTTTTTTTTTTTAACATTGGGTGCACTCTTAGCCCACAGGGGGCAGAAGGGGGAAGTCAATGGTAACAAATAACTTGATGAATTGACTGGATTTATTTTCTGCTTTGTGGTATATTTATTTATGTTATCATCAACAGATGTTTTTTTTTTATTATTTTTTCAAATCAACTGATGGGTGATTATCACTGACATTTTCAACCTATAATAAATCAATGTATTACTAGATTACCACAAGGGGGGGGGGGGGGAGTTGACTTGAGGCATTACAAATAATCTAGATTGGGGTACATGTGTGCTTGGTATAGGTAATAACTTAGGCTGTATGTGTATATTATCTACATTCAACTTTCCTACTGGTGAAAAAGTTTCTTTCTAACTGTTCAATATTCTGGTATATAGAGGATGGTGCTTGGTCTTGGAAGGGGGGAGGGGTATGCCAAGTCAGTGTCATGTACCCCATTCAGTTTAGATCAGATAATTCATTTCAACTTCTATTTGCGATGCTCATTTAGGTAAGATCCTTTTTTTTCCTCGCACAGTGTTCAGGTTTCTTTAGTTGAGTATGAGTTTGCTTGGTGTGTAACCCATCTTCTGAGAGTGCAAATAGCTGTTTCTTTCATAACATATTGCTTTGATGTATCTAATATAACCATTCCCGCAATTACACTCTATTGTTATTGCCATGTGGTATAGGCAAGTCTCACAGACAAGAGGACAATTCAGCCTGGAATCCTCTACAAGCTAATATATGCACTGATACGGATTAACATCCACTGCAGTCTGCCATGTACAATGGCTTGAACCTATAAGATAGAAAAAAAAAAAAAATCAAGTGTCCCACAATAATAGAAAAATTGGCTTTAATTGACACTGCTAATTAAAACTGAAATTTAGAAATTGAAGTATATAACCCAAATAAATCCAGTTCATTCTTCCATAGTGATTTCACACAGCGGGGCATCAGATTACTAATCTGTTGGTACCGGGATGACAAGGTCTTGCACCATCCTCAGAGAGCTTTGAACACTATAAACACTTTTTTTTTTTTTCATTTTATTTTGTAACCTGGCATCTAGAGTCAGCCATAGATTGAAAAAAAAGCTAATCAAGGTTTCCAGTCTGCCATAACAGATAAGAGCTATACAGGTATGAAAATTCCCTATTGTCCAGGCAGTATAGAACAACACAAAGCATAGTAATTGGGAGAGATGGGAAACTCCATATACTCAGCTCGCCTAGCTCAGAATAAAAGTTTGCTTGATAGACCATAATGAGACACGTGTATCGAGGCATGGTATCGCATAATTTTTCTACATTATAGATTTATCATTCGCTAGGGTTTGAACAAACTACACCAGTCATGCATGGGGGAGAGCTCGGTCTTTTGCTTGCATATCATTACCTGTTTCAGAACTGGTCAGCTGTATTCCGATATTTCTATGTTTGCATACTTTCACTTATATGAATGTTCCGACTGTCTTACCCTCCCTGTTCCTTCCGAATGTTGATGCTTTGCTCTCTGTGAGACCCTTCGACCCCCCCCCCCCCCTCTCTTCCACAAACTTGCTGAATTTGAAAAAATGGGATTAATGACTCCAAACGGGATGATGTTTGTTAGACTTGTGATACTTTGGCAGCTGTTGGGATCACTCCCCCTCAAATCCCTTGTTAATTCACAGACAGGTGTACCAACTATTATAGATTAGGTGCTGACCTCAAAAGCTGAGCTCTGCAAAAACGAAAAATTGCCCAAAAGCATGGTTTTGTGCAGTTTGGTGACCTTGTCTGTTCAAAGGTCATTCAATTCCACTCAATTGAAGTTCAAAAGGGGAAACCTTGGAATGTATACAGTACGCATTCTTAACCAACATCAGTGCATGTTTTTTTTGTTTGTTTTTTTTTCGGTCATGAACTTTGCAACAAATAATTCCAATGATGCACTTGCATGTTCAAATCATTTAGCCAAACTTGTTAGCCCAATTAATGACTATGTATCTTGTAAGGCAGAGCTCTCCCTACAATGTATAGTAATTTTTTGCTCCGTTCCTGATTTATTCAGATTCTTCTGTCATATTATAGGTTTTAGTTGAAACAGTTTCATATGGACAATTGTGGCAGTTGCCATGGTATTGTAAAAACAAGTTGAACTACGCTATTATTGCTATAATAACATACAGGTTCTGAATGGTTCATTGTCTGTGTCACATCCTCCTGCCACATGAACTTGGGAGTAGCCACCAAAGAAAACTGAACTGTGTTCCCTAACTTCATCCATGAACAACCATATCATCCAGTTGTTTATTAGAACGAACTGTAATTGACAACTGGGGCTAGTTTAGTCACTAAGTATAATTAACACATTTTCATAACTGTTTAGGACCACACCATTAATATTTGGAGTCATTTAATCATGTTATGCATAATTAACAAAAGATCACCCCATCTTAAGCCCCCAATTAATTTCGCCTTCTGGGAGTAAAGCTCAATGCCTCACTCAATTCCCACCCCCTCAAACATCCCCAAACCAAAATGGCAAAGCATCATCATTCTGGAACTTTCCACATTTGAGTGATTCCAGAGTTTCGAGCCACATTAACTTCTAATATCTTTTTTTATCACCTTCGTAGATTCTTCATAGTTGCATAAGGGTCGCAACTTTGAGGGCTCCTGTGATATATCCAACCATTTTGTAGTTTGTTCCCTCCCAGATTATCCTCAAAGAAAAAAGTCAATTGATAAACCTCATTGTGTAAATGGTATCAAGTATTCTTCCAAGCATCTCATGGTCACACACAAGTAGCCTATTTTAATAAAAAATATTTTGCTAAGAAATAATTTTTTTTGTTAAAAGTGTTTTGATGAGATATTGTAACGTTCGTCCTGTAATTGCCATAAAAAATGGCAAGAGAAAATGGTCACAATTTCAAGTTAGTCATTTGCTACCGGAGAGAGAGTTCCTGTACAGCAAGCTACCACAAGCTACTTCCTCTTCATGATGAGGGGTTGCACCACAGGGCAAGGCTCATTCCAGTAGAGGTACGATTTCCATTTTGCATGTCATTTTTTCTTATTATATTGATACTTAATAGCAATTTTAATCTGCTTTATACCAGTGCTGGAGGACTCGAGCCAGGACTCGGGCCAGGACTCTGACTCGAGCCAGGACTCGGGCCAGGACTCTGACTCGAGCCAGGACTCGGGCCAGGACTCTGACTCGATCTTCAAGGACTCTGTGATTTGAAGTTCAATGACTTAGACTCGAACTTGACTTGAGCTGTGCTGCGCCTCAAACAATAAACGTAAAAAATTGCACAAGGACTCAAACTCGGGCACTGTGACTCGGACTTGAGAGTCACAGACTTGGATCATGAACGATTTTGTTCAATTGTAGTTTTTATATCAGCAATTCAATAGATTAGTACTACAGTATTGGTAGATTCGTGGCTGGAAAGGAGGACATGAAATGAAGGCTGAATGGAACTTTGATATAGAGAACTTAATGAAGGATGTGTTGTTGTATATTTTGTTTGCCTACCCTTACGGGCTCAAACACTATGACACTGCGAACGATCCTCCACATACATATTAGTTTTGTGAATTGCCTTATCTAGTGGTTGATTGGTATAAGTTTGGGTCCAGGTTACAGTATTAGCAGTGTGGGTTGCTCCCATACACAAGTGAACTTGAGAGGATTAGTGGCAACCACTCAAGCAAGGAATAAATCACGATGCAATGTTGCCTTCTCGTTGTGACTGTTTTCTGCTCCTATTGAAATAATTGACTTTCCGATTGTTGAAGCAAAGGATGTTAGATGTCTTATGATCAGTATTGCAGACTATGTTTTAGGTGCTTAAATTGCCCCGGCCCATAGTATGCAAAAGGCAAATGAAAAGTCACACATGCCCTTAGCAAATCTTGATTGATTGATGTCCAGGTTGACAGGTTCTGTATGTCCTCATTCCAGTGGTTGATGACCTGCCCTGTTTATATAAAGGGGAGACCCACCAGAGTGGGTCGGAATGGAAGCTGGACCCCTGTACACTTGTCCAGTGCGAAAACTCGGCCACTTCATGTGTCATCGAGAGCTGTCCGGGTGACCTCTTGCACAGACCCTCTGGTACTACCTGACGAGTGCTGTCCACTCTGTCCTATCAGTAAGTTATCATTCAACATTCCCCCCCCCTTCCTCCAGATCAAACTGATCCAGTCTGTCCCTGAGCTGTGTTCACTCGCCGGGGTAGGATGGCATTTCACCTCTTGGATTCTGCTATCCACTAGTCTCATGTTAAGACGTTGATTTCTCCGATTACCTGCTGCTTTGTATCTGACACAAACCGGATTTATGCAGCTCGCCACCACCATCACTCTTATTTCAGCCACAGCCAATCCGGCTGCATATTTTCTTTCTATAGACGGATAAGGACAATTCAGGTTCTGGAAGGGCTAAAACAATAATCGTCTTAACACAAGACTAGTTATCCACATGCCAAGTAAACACAGCTCAAACCTGGCAGATTTGAGCTCCAATATCTGGCATCTATCGCTGTCATCATTTTCCACTCAGTGCAAACATTGAAGAACATTTGCGTTGAAGATTAGGGACAGTATGTGCAGTCTTTTTTGTCTATGAGAAACTGGTCTTATGGTAAGGCCAAACTATATGGGCATTCCTGAAACAAATTTTGTTAGATTGGAAGTAAGCCCTATCTGTTACCATGGACAGATCATTCACATGCATGGAGCCATTCTTTCAGTGTTCCTGCATTTCAAACAGGGACGAATTCCTGCATTTCAAACAGGGAAGAACTAGATTACCACAATTTATATTACAATTCTCACATACTGTTGCGGATTTGTAAATGTTTCCACCAGATAGTTGATGCTGACAATTGCCAGATATGAAATGCTGTACTCTGTAGATGGAGTTTGAGGAACTTTTAGTTTGGATTTTTTTTTTTTAATTGTTTGGATATTGGTTTCTCTGTTGTTGCCAATATCAGGGGGGTTTGTAAACATTTCTGATTCTGTCAGCATTGTTTTAATCAGAATAATCTGAGAGCTGTCAGAACATTCCATGAACTCCAGAGTGTGAGCATGAATGCCACAGCCAATTAGTACTCACACACAGGTTAACTGCACACTATCAAGTTTAATTGAATCTGCCCATGTATAGAGTAGACACTGCTATTTGATTTGCCCCCGTACTCATACATGTGAAGACTATGCATATTCATGAACGGGCCAATTCAGGAGAGTTGCACAAGTCGTTCGGATTGACATGGATAAGGGAATGTATGCATATACCTGTCCTTAATGGGGTGTAACAACAACCCAAGTGACTTTGACCCCGAGTCAAATATGTTTTGATCGAACTGCCATCAATAGCCATTTGTGTTACAACAGACTCGATTTCTCCTTGCTTTTCGTAGACGTGAGGGTTAGCGATGTAGTAATGAGTGTCAAGGCTGGGACAGTAGTAGAGCCAGGCCAGACTCAGACAATTAGCGTGAACGTAGATATCGAATTCCAAGAGAGCAGGGATACCACTGGCGCCAAGGGCGAAGACCTGTGGCAGCTAAGCAGCTGGGTCAGCTCTGAACCCGACGGCTCCGGGATCCGATATTCCTTCAGAGAACAGGCCCTCACTGCCGATCAGCAGTCAATGGACTATGAGAAAAAGGAACCCTTCAGGTTCACTAACGTCCCGGTGGAGTTTGATGGACTCGGAGGGACGTGTAGGGAGTTCCTCTATGTTTGCACCCAGTTTGATAGGGGCGACGAGCCGATCGTTCCCCACAATTTGGAGTTTGACTTCGCTGCCGTTCCAAATCATGAGGTGCTAACAGATTGTGATGAGATTACAGATTGCAGAGGTGAGGACACCATCTATTGATAGTGTTCATTTACAATCATCAGAGCAAGAAGGCAAACCCCACTCATAAAATTAAAAAAAATAGAGGGAGTAAAAAAAGTAAAAAATGTTCTGTGTGTCCTTTCACATGATGGAAAAATTTCAGAAATACTCAATTTGGAAATGGGATTGTCAGTATCCCTGATATTAAGGGGGCATGCACTGACTTGCATACACAGGGTCTAAGAGTCAGTCAGTTGTGAAGTACTCAACATATTTTACCCATTGAGGAATATGCCACTTGCTCTGTTGTTGTCCAAGACTACTGTCATACTGCATGCTGCAATGGTGTCGCTGGTACTGTCAGGGATGGATAGAATTAGTTGAAAGCTCAGCCGCTGGTACAGACATAGTTTATGCTTATATCGTGACATCATGTCCTGGGTACCGTAGTTTTGTGTTGTAGTACACGTGGTGATACAGACGCCACCTAGTCTATGGGGAGACTTCAGTAGGTTTAGAGAATGCATCTAGAATCTGCATTTCAAATCATCTCACATTTCCATTTTTGCCACTTCATTGTGCATTGTCACTCATTCTGCATGCTCCATTCTCATATCTGTCACAAGTATAGGATGTTTTCATTCATTTGTGTTCCATATGTAGGCCGTCTCCCAGTGTCTGTTCACATGTTCATCATAGCATCATCATCATATGTGCAGCCTTCCCGGCCAGAAACATTGCGAAGAATGTGGCAACACCGGTAAGTGGCCATCCATCCACCCATGATCCAAATGCATCTTATACTGTAGTAATGCTGAAGAAAGCCAAATTCATGTTTGCATGCAAATTCATTGGAACAAGTAATCTATAGAACTTGTACTTAACATGTGCTTGATGACCTTCGTATGATAAAGCTGACACATGCATAATCTACTTACATATCGAAGAAGTGGAATGACTAGAAAATACCCTTAACAACTTGGCTAGAAGGAAAAGAAGGTCCTCGCCTTGATTTGTGTTCAATGATTGACATGTACTTGTACAACCTACTTGGTCTTATTTAGTACGTTGTTGTGTTTCTGCGTTTCAATTTAAATACTGTATACAGAAGCATTGGACAGAAATGACATGAGCTCCTATAAACATAATTATTCATGATATGACTGATTATAGACTATAATATGGAGTACAAATTTGAGTATTAGAATATTGATAGGAGAGGATAGAAAATCTCTCTCTCTGGAAATATGTAAATTTTGTGCTTCTTACAACTGTTTCCCCAGCTAGAAGCTTGCATGTGTTACAACTTCTCAGAAATAAAATTGTGTTCAGTGATCGATATAAACATACGAAACATCAAGGAAAACAGCCAATTGTGCATTTTTTTTTTGATGATAAATTTGCTGCATTTTGTAGAGAAGGGGCAGTAGCAATCACCCTCCAAAATCACCCAGATCCTTGGTTTCTACTGCCGAATCTTCTCCTCCTCCCTAGTATCATCCACTTAAGTCCCATCGATTAAACCCCTCAACAGCACATCCCCCCTCGTTACTTCCACCACACCAATCTCTCATCTTGTTCATTAGCTAAAGTAAGTCAAGGAAATTGCAAAACTGGAATTGAGGGAGGAATTTGTTCCGTACAGGGGAAACAGGTAATTGGAATTTGTCATCGGAGCAATCCTTGGAGGTCTACCATTGTCAGGAAGCTAGTGTCATTGGCTTTTTGGAAAGGTAGCTCCCACTTTCAGTGACAGTCGATCCTGAGGGATATGAATTATATCACTAAAGCGGAGTTATGTCTACATGACACATTTTCTACTGTAGATATATGGTTATGTTATGTTATGATATATTGCTAGTGCAGGTTTACAAAGGTTAAATGAATGAACACATGAAAAGAAAGCAATACATGAATGACATGGCACAGTATCCCAGACAGAACTGGAAGAGCACATCAATATCTAGAAAATGAACACCATGTATTCGTTGGTTTCAGGTGTGGTGGCCACTGGTCTTTCGTGGAGGTACGTCGGGACAGACATCATCGCTGGGATGGAGAACCCGCCTCACTATCGTTGCATTCTGGCACCTTCACCCCAGAGAGCTACTAATATAGGGACAGGTCTTTGGCGTTTAGGCCTCTACGGGAGCACCCGAGAGGACGGCACGGGTCCGCGGTTCAACTACGTGGACCAGGTGTTGAGTGAAACAGAGGCCTCACATGCCTTGGAGGGTAGCACCGTCGAGTATAACGAAGGACTCGCCATGTTCGATGTAGCAGCTATCGGCTGTACGGAATATATCTACGCCTGTATGGAATACACCAAAGGACCAGACCCTAGCCCAGACTTCAGTTTCAAGGTCATCCCTACTGGTGATGTCCTCACCCTGTGCAAACAGTCAAAGTGTCTTGCAAGTAAGCAAATTCCTATAACAGTTCGAGTCATGATTGTATCTTTTGAAAAACGAAAAAAACAGTTTGAAACAATTCGATCGATTGAAATGAGGGATTCCACCAATCATTATTCAAATGAAATATGAAATTAATTAATTTCACTTTGAAACTCAGGGTAGAGCCAGATATGGTAGAGACAACACTGTGGTTCAATCACGTCGACACCAAGGGTGATTTTAGCTGGGAGCCAGGCTCTGTTTGGCGCCCGTGGGCAGCTGTTTGGCGCCCAATGAGCTGTGAAAATGTCCAATACACATTGGCAAAATTACACACCACTCTCCCATCTCCTGGTCTCATTTCCACTAAAATCATACTTGGTGGACACATGTGCTAGCATTGCACCCCAGGCTGGGTCTCCTGCAGGCTGGGTCTCCTGCAGGCTGGGTTTCCAGCAGGCTGGGTCTCCTGCAGGCTGGGTCTCTTCCTGATTAGATAGCCATGCTGAGGAGCTGGGTATTGAAGGATTCACCTTTCTCCAAAGCAGACAAATCACAAATGCTGCTGGGCTGTATGTTTTTGTGCTGATGGGACGAGCAGGACTGGACTGTCTGTAACCCTCTCCTCCCTCCTCCCCGCAAGGGAAAAAACAAAATCACTCTTCTCCTATTCAGCTATTCAAATAACATAAATGACAGACAAAACTTCCAACTAGAAGTTTACAAATTAGGGCATATAACCATATTTGAAAAGGCATTATTGTCTGTTAGCAAATGGCAAAAAAGAAGGCAACATTTGCATGACCTCAAGGCAATTCATGAGTAAAAGGGTCTATTGTCACAATGATACGTCAATGTAATAATATTCGATTATTTGAATCTCGAAGAAAATTTCTTGTTGTGACATCATGTAGATGTAATGGGTCATTATTCGCCAGGTATTGTGAGAGGATAATGCCTCTCTAATTAACTGGTGACCTTTCTGTCTGTGTATCATTGTGACATTGAGGTACCTTTACCTTCTCTTGCAGATGTTCACGTGACATCATTAACTCACAGCATCCAGTCAGGGGAAGTCCGCAGCCGTACCGCCGACAACCCCCTCACTCTCAGGGTCGAGATGACTGGCAAGAACGTGGGCGTGGCCGGGGAGCGTCTATGGGTCTGAGAGCATTCGCCGCGGAACCCACATGGAAGCGGTGCACGCATCAGCGAGGTCCAACAGGTATGTAAATGCTTCCATGCGCATGGTTCCATGGGAAAATCGCAAATGCGGTGTTACGAGATTGCTCTTTGGTGCATCTGACTGAGTGGTTGGCACCATTGGGTAATAGCGACCGGGCCACTCCACCGGGGAGACCGGGATTCGAATCCTGGTCGGGTCATACCAAAGAAGACTTTTGAAAATTGTACCTGTTACTTTCTTGCTGGGTGCTCATCACAAGGGATTGGAGCAGGGAACAAACGAGGGGTAGGAAATTTGCAAGTTGCTGTCAGCGTATGATTACCCCCACCCCTACATTAAGTTACCGCCAAAGAGGCATTGCCTTATTGTTCACCTGGTAGATGATTCACAGCTGACAATAAGGTTCAGTATACAGGTCTGCACCCTTGCTGGGTCTTAAATATGTTTGATCCTCTGCTCAGCAAGTATACCATGAAAAATATAAAAAAATATAAACAAGCATAAAATGGCAAAATCCATCTTTTTATCTATCTGTGATATAGGTCCTCACCCGGGATCAACAAGGGGAGACACTTTTCCTGGACCGTCCAACCATCTTCGAGGAGGTACATTTCAACCTAAACATGAGGAACAGAATCTGCAGTGATGCAGCGTTCATCTGTGTGGAGATCTTGAAGGGGAACAATCCCACCACTGTGTTCACTCTGGTCCCAGACCCGGACCCTAGCGTCACCATCTCCTGCGTCCCCAATGAGTGTTCAGGTGTGTCCAAAGCATAATTACCCCCCCTTCAAACTCCACTCACTCCGATGAGTATAGGAGGGCTGCGAGTCCGCGGGTCTGCACGGTGGGATCCATCCGTACTAGTGCAGACTCTCAGACTCTCAGTTGGTAAGTTTGTGGGAAGATTTTTTTCCATAGAGCCTGGTCTCATTTTGTGGCCTTGTCAATCCCATACACTGATTCACCTACTTGCATCAATCCATGAAAATCCCCCCCCCCCTCCAACATCCACCATTCATGAATCCCACACCCGGTACACTTTGAGGGGGCCCAGGCCATGGACCAGTTGGGCCACGGAGATGGAGGCGTCTGAAGGGCCAATATCCTGATGGTGGTCAGTGGTAGGTATGATAATCCTCCTTTCTTTCTACTAACATCCGTAAGTGGGTGAATTGCAAAAATAATTGGTTCGCGTGGAACCCCAATAAAAGTCAAATTTGTAGTTTTGCCATCAGCTTCATCTACAGATTCTTTTTTTTTTTCATGAGTTATATGGACATGTTTTGCTTACAAATCAACATTTCACCATGTGGAAACTCTAATACATCCATCTCTATTCATCCTGCCTTTATTGTTAAGTAATGTATATGATAAGAACAACAAATTGTCAGCGAGTTTGCCTCCATGGCTAAAATAAGTTGCCATGGCACATGAAAATTTTCACATATTTTATCTGGCATGCAATGAAAGGGAATGGTAAATTTCTCCACATTTGTCTGGTTTCTGGTACTCCCATGCCTGAATATTCATTCCAAAGAACATTAGGGTGGCAGGATGCCTTCCAGTCTCTTATTCCTATGTGGACAGAAGCTTTGAAGGTTTTTCATGGACCTTGACTGGGATTACATTTTTCAGGAATAGTCTGTACTCTGTAGTTGTGTGTTGGCCTCGACTGGCAGTATTTTTTCCCTATTCGTTTTTGACTGGTCCTATTCTCTCCTGTTTTCAGCCATTGACCACTGAGCAAGCAAGGCCTGATACTCTGCGCAGACACACCTATGGTCTTTCAGACAGTCAACTTTGACTTTAATGCCTTGGCCCTGTCATGCAACCAGTTTGTGTGCATTGAGCTGGGGAAAGGCCTGGAGCCAGATGTCGTCTTCAACTTGATCCCAGTACCACACCCCTCAACGTTGGTTTCATGCACTCATATCCAATGTCAAAGTCGGCTCAAGCCCTTTCAAAATTAGTTTTCCACAAACAGGTAAATTGTTTTCTTGAGTAAATGGGTGAGTATGTTTAGGATACATGTATCAGTTCACGGTAAGTTTTTTTTTTTCAATGTGGTTTAAGAAGGCAAGGTAAGTGCTCTATGTGTTTAAGTGCTGGTGGCCTTTCATGTGTCTGTTCGTGTGTATATGTGTCTATATGTTCAAAACCTATGTGTGAAACCCTAACATTACTAACAGCAGGTTACCATCTGGGAGGACCTCTGATCTGAGGGAAGTGGCAGAAAAGGCTTTGAGGATGAGGTAAAACTTTCAAAGATCAGGAGGCAAGTATAACATCACTTTCATTCATTTATTCTTCCATCCATAATTGGCATGGCTTCTGGATTGGAATTGCACATGCATTCTGTTGAATGTATGTGACATAATACATTCTATAAATTGATTTTTTTCCTGTCAAATTTGAGATAAGTGTTAACAGATACACTTCTGAATGTAGTGAAAATAACTACATAAAAATTTTACACAATGTTGGTTGACCCATATAGGGGGTATTAGCAATTCTACTCCAGAGCCATTCTTTACATGTTCTATGTGTCTGTCCGTCCTTTATGTGTTTATATGTTGGATGCCTTCACAAAAACACATCCCTACATACACAACCCTACATACACCTACATGCATACTATCAGAGACACACCCCAAACAATTCTACTAATCACATTGCGAATCTGCCACAAACATGATGCTTCTCATAGTTCCACCCAATTCTTCCATCACCAGGTGTATTTGCAACTGGCCTGGACTGGGAGCTGGAGTCTGAGAACCCAATCCCAGGTCAGGAGACACCAATCACCATTGACACGTCCACCACCTTCACGACACATCCCGGGCCCTGGACGGCGATGACTTGTGGCGACTCTCAGTTTTTGGCAGTGGCGTCCCCAGTGGCCGTGGTCCACGCTTTGGCGAGAAACGACAGATCCTCAATGACCCCCAGGCTGGTACCACTTTCACCCCCGGGGAGCCTCTCGACATTAACGGCATCACCACAGACTTTGACATTGGGATTATCGGCTGCACAGACGAGATTACCCACATCTGTGTTGAGTTCACGAAAGGGGACAGTCCTAACCCAGACTACACCTTCCGTACCATCGACGCTACCCTGGGGACTGACGAGTCAATCATCTCCTGTAAGGAGCAACCGTGTGGAGCAAGTAGGTTACTCCTATCGATTCTTTGTACTGTGTAAGACTCCTGTCCTACTACATCCAATATCTGACTAGTTCAATTTCATTTTTTGTAATGAGCCATTCTTAGACAGATTCGCCAATCAAGCTCTATTGTGTGATCGTAAAATTTAGGGATTATCACAAATTGAAAATGTCCATATTATATTTTTTGTGAGCAGTCTATATAGTCTCTGTGTACTCAACAAAGAAGCAATCTCGCATAATCTCCATAGTCAGCTGATGGCTATATCCTCTTGATTCAGAGACAATAGTAATTGAAATGAGTGTGATTTTTTTGCTGTATTAAACCTTGTTGTGACAGTCATATATTCAAGGTCTTTATTTCTTCTTTATCATTGCAGAGGCTATCTTTTCTGAGCTCGAGTTGGATATTCGTGAGCCGGACATTATCGTGGAGGATACCCAGCCAAAGTTGGTAGTTGACCTGAATGCCATCAGACATCCTTCCAGCACAGCCGTGAGTGGTACGGACCTCTGGAAGGCCAAGAGCTACTTCAGCCCCGTGGACACAGGCAGAGGGCCCAAGTATGACGTGAAGGAGGATATCCTCACTCCAGACCAAAAGGGATTCCCTCTCGAATATGATGAGAACCTTGAGTTCCCAGACACATCCATCTCTGCAGACCTTGATGGCGTGACCTGTAAGCAGGCAAAATACTTCTGTGTGGAGCTGGATAAGGACGCCGCTGCCAGCATCAATTACGAGTTTGGGACCGTCCCCGAGCAGGATCCTTTCATCACATGTGTGGACATCACTGACAGATGCAAGGGTGGGTACAATTATTGCCAACAACTACTGGCCCTCATAGTGAATCAACAGATATAATTATTGTCAACAACTACTGGGCCCCATAGTGAATCAACAATACAATTATTGCCAACAACTACTGGGCCCCATAGTGAATCAACAGATACATTATTGCCAACAACTACTGGGCCCCATAGTGAATCAACAGATACAATATTGCCAACAACTACTGGCCCCCATAGTGAATCAACAGATACAATTATTGCCAACAACTACTGGCCCCCATAATGAATCAACAGATCAATTATTGCCAACAACTACTGGCCCCCATAATGATCAACAGATACAATTATGCCAACAACTACTGGCCCCCGTAATGAATCAACAATACAATTATTGCCAACAACTACTGGCCCTCATAGTGAATCAACAGATACATTATTGCCAACAACTACTGGCCCCCATAGTGAATCAACAGATACAATATTGCCAACAACTACTGGCCCCCATAGTGAATCAACAGATACAATTATTGACAACAACTACTGGCCCCCATAATGAATCAACAGACACTTTTATGGAATAATTCGAAAAAAGTATATTGCTGAATCAATACTGCTCTTATCCACAGGTGTTGTTGCGACAGATCTGACCTTCACCAAGAGGTACCAGAGTTTGTACCTGCTGGTCAGCCAGTACCAATAACCATCGACGCCACCATCGACATGGAGCCGTACAGCCGTGGTGTGAAGGGCAACTGCCTCTGGAAGATGAACATGTTCGGAAGCCGGGAGCAGGATGGTTCAGGCAACCGTGAGCCTCTGAGCACACAGATCCTTGACAGCTATGAGGATGCCATACCACTTAGCCCAGGTGGCCCACTCTACTTTGAGAACGTGCAGGCCCGACTTCGACATCTCGGCGCTGGGCTGCGACGAGATCCGCTACCTCTGTATCGAGTTTACCCAGTGCGATGCCCCCAGTCCCGACTTCTCCTTTGAGGTCTCGGATGAGAGGGAGACTCTGATCAAATGTCAGGCGGAGCAGTGCCGAGGTGGGCCAACTGACCAATGACAGCTAACCACCAAATATATTTCAAACCCTCTTGCGCTTCCTGATTTATATTATTGTTTCTTCTCCCTTGCATGTGTCATTTCCTCTGCTGTTTCCTAATTATGTATCCATTCTCAGCTGCACTTGGTTTGCCTAGGTGCATTGGCTCATAATTCAGTCCCTATGAGGTACCTTCACCGATGTGTATTTTCTCGATCAGTGATCATTGAACTGAGAATGTATGTGCATGCTCACATGCTTTTGTGCGAAATCAGAGACTCTTTATTGAGGAAAAATTGCGTGCTATCTAGCTGACAGAATTTGAACTGAAAAAGAATGAATATCTCAGTTCAACTAGGTTCAAACAATTCACTGTTCGGTCTCTGTCAGTAATACCCTTGTTATCGCAAGTTGCATGGAGCGGCCTTTGAAGCTTGTCATCATGACCTCATTTTGTCTCGTTCTCCGAAATTACCTTGCTTATCTTACCAATCTTGCACTAAACCTAGGTAGTTATACTTCACGAACATATTCTTTGTGAAATATTGCAATGATGGAGATGGAAACCAAAGTGTGACTATGATTATTACTTGAAGGTGAATCCAACCTGAGTCATTGTACCAAAGTAACCTGTGCTTTACTGCTACTAACATTTCCAGTTTCTATGTTCTTTTGTGCAATTGTCGTGAGCCACATGTGGTGCCCTGGCCACCAGCATCTGTCACTGAACAGGCAGAAACAGGCATTATGGGGGGAGGGGAATCAAGTTAATTCATGGACCAAGGAATTCCTAATGACCTGATCAATCACTTAATGAAAAAAGGACAGTTTGCTGCAATAATTGTTAGAGGTGGAGGGAGACACCACTATGATATGTTCTGTAGTTTGGTGTCTCAAGCAATAGAGTAGAGTGAACAATCCAGTGTGTTAACCTAGAATAAGTTACAGAATTCAGGTGCAAAGCTCAATGCCTGACTTCTAACCTTAACTGTTACAGCTCTCCTGTTAGACTAAAATTCTTGGAGTGGACCCTGGAATAATGGGATGTGCGTAGACTATCATTGAGAGTTCTTGTTGAATGTACCCCCCCCCCCCCCTCCTCCACAAAAACTGCTTGTTCCTATCAAAGTGTTTTCATAGCTGGATTGTTGAACCCTGTCCAGATTGTCTCCTGGAACTGTCAGGAATGATTGCACTGCATAGTTTTGCTGAATGACGCACTACTCTCTCTGCTTACTCCTCATCTGATTAACCCTCTACTTGTCTAGCTATTCTCCATGTTCCCTAAATTCTTGACTGACGGCTGATCAGGTCCACAATTAATAGTGGGGGTGATTGTTGGTCTTAGGTTTGACATCCATATTCATGATCAAGCAGGCCATTGCTTTGCTAGTGACAATCCAACGAAATTGGAAATGTATGGTAAATTACAAGGGCGGATGGATGGGGGGGGGGGGGTTCTATGGTCATCTGAGCTGCTGAATGAAGACAAGTAGGTGAGTTTGGTATCTCACAATATGCTAAGGGAGATGTGTGGATGCAGGGAATTGGAGGGGCGGGGTTGGAGGTCGGGAGAGGGGGGCCGTAAGGTATTTGCAAGTGATAGACTGATAGGAAACAACAACAGTTTATTCTGGTGTCACTTGCTGTAGTTGCACCGATACTACCAGGAGCAAGGATCTTCTAATTCTCTCAGAAGGGTTGAGGGTTTCATCCAGGTTGTCAGAGTTCTCCCTGAGGTGAGTTAAGTTAATTTATTCAAGGTCAAGGTTTTGACCTTCCCAAACTTGACCAGTCTCTTAAAGGTGAGTGATAAGTGGAAAAATAGGGCTGAATGATTACATTGACTTGTACAGTAGATGTGGCCACTTCCTCTTTATTTTTTTGAAAGCATCCAGCAGTACTCTATTCTACCCAATAAGTTTGCTCCCACACTGATTTGACTAATCGGCCTTCAATACTCTCACTACGTTAAATCACCCTTCTCTGGCTCCTCCTAGTCTCTGCCAATATGTTTATTTGATTCTAATACCTCACATTTCTTGAACCAATATTTTAACATTCTGTTCCTTTTTTATTTTATAAATATTTTTACTCTGGCTCGTTAACAGTGCATCTCAGCTGAAGTGGATTTCATTTGCTTTCTTGTGGCTCTGCCGGTCTTATATGTTTGACCATATGAAACATAGGAATGGTTAATATATTATACTACACTCATGATTGAAAAAGGTTATTGCCTCAGAATATGACTTACTATTATATTGAACACATGTAGAGAAGATCAAATTAGCTCGAATGGCAGTGCTCTAGCTGCAGATCGAGTTGAATTCTAAAAAAAGAAATGACCAAGTACTTGCTACAAGCCTCTCTCAGAGCGAATTATATTTTCCACACTAAAATTTCAGAATTGTGTAGTATTGAATCATGTACAGTAGACATGCTTCAGCTGACAACTGAAAGTTGAATATTTGCAATAGAAGATTACAACATCAATCAGCCATCGATATTATAATCAAAGAAAAAAAAATCTTTTTTGAATTGAAAAAAGCCTCAAGACAAAACAGATGAAGGGGGCTATCAAATTTCTTCATTAAATACAACAAATTGTTGATTCCTAAATACTTCAAAATGAATGGGAACTGCAAATTCCTCTCTGGGAAGATGAGGGTCAAAATCTCGGGAATCAATTCCCACTCATTGTCAGAAATACTGAAGTCAAGATTCCACTTTTTGATAGCCCCCGGCAGTTCAACCTCCCGAAAATTGATAACAGCACATTCGTGTTGTGAGGTAATAACCTTTGGATAGTTTTTCTCTACATCGACTGGTACCACTTGGTGATATAGCCGTATATAATTACTAAGATGTTTAGGGACTCAGTTGGAGAGTTATATCAAATGCAATCTTGAACTTCATCAGTTTGAAAATGTCACGGTAGTATAATGGGTATTCACTGCTTCCTATCGCTTCGTGTAGCGAATAAGTGTAGGACTCAGACCTTATTACAGAGTTGTGCCTAGAAAATTGAACGTGCTGTTAAAATTTGGTAATGAAGAGAAGCGGACAGCTGTATGGCACAATATTGTATGTAAGTTAATTAGAGACTACCTAGCAAGAGTGCCGGGTGAATTGGGCTAAATTGTCATGAGTGCCGGGTAAAATGGCAGGACCACCGGACACCACCGTCCGGTGGTCGGCACAATCATAGGTTGATAGGTGTCAATGAACCTACCTTTCCTACCTACCACTCCTCAAGATTTAATAGTCGCAGATTATCAGTGGTTTGTCAAGTGAACCATCAGTACATGGGTTTTATTCTCCATCCCTCAGCTGTCTTCATCGATGACTTCACGACCGATCCGATCGACATTGATTTGGTGGAGGGCAGACGGTCGAACCCAGTCAACTTCCAGGGTGTTGCTTCTTCAACTGACGACAGCGGCACCGTCCCCAATGGCTCAACCTCTGGACTGTCGACTTCTGGGGAAGCAAGAAACCAAATGGCAAGGGGCCACAGAGGGGTCTGCAGAACAGGTCCTCGACCCATACTACGCATCCACCCCACTCCTCAACCCAGGGGACAACATCGACATGGCACGCATTTTCAGACTTTGACATGACTGGCCTGAAGTGCGCCGACGTGCCGTACCTCTGTGCCGAGTTCAACCGCGACCCAGCATCCTACCCACAGTTCGAGATGGAGGCTGTCCCTGACGAGAGCGTGTTGACTAGCTGCTTCCCTGTTCCTGATGATGCATGCAAAGGTATGGAACCTTGATAATAATAATATTAATACCATAATACATGATCCCACCTTGATACAATGTAGAGCAGTATTAGTGTGTTGGCCTGATGGGCCAAGAGTTATATTATAATAATAGGATTTCATTGATATGAGGCCAAAGACTACTTCATTGCACTAATGTGCACGAGTAAAACTGCCCATGACAACTTTTTTGGAAGCAAAATTGCTTATTCTTTGGATGGTTCCAGTTCTGGAAGAATTCTAATAGTTTGAAACTGTGTCAGTAATATATTAAGTGATAGATCTGTTTCTCACACTGAGTATGTCACTGTAAACCATCTCATTGCATGCATGGTTGCCCAACGTACAGCATAACAATTAGCTATCAGATCACCATTCCCAACAAGATAGAATGATCATTAAATGGGCCTCTCTTTCGTTCAGTTGTAGTACCTGTTTCGCTATCTGAAAACCATTTCCCTTTTTACATTGAATATTAGGAAAATTCTAATTTTTCTAATAACGATCCAGATTTTCCTGCGATTTTTATTTAAAAATTGGAAGATTCTTTAGCATTATGAATAAGAATTACTTGGAAGTATGTTGGCTCGTTCAGCCTCTGGATGAAGTAGGGTAGAAAAAAAATTGTTATTATAATGTGAACAGCTCTCAATGCTTTCCTCTCTTCAAGGCGCTTTCACACCGGGCGCGACGCGACGCGACACGCCCGACGCGTTAAAAAGGTGGCAGGACGTTTCACACCGGCGGGCAATGTTTTTATCGCTCAGCGATGTTTTTGTGGCGCGTGCGGGAGATATTTTGTCATGTGATCGTAGAGCATTTATATGTAATAACTATACCCTGCCTAAATCACTTACCATTATGTCATCGATAAATCCATTCCCAACCGGGTAATAACCATCCCGGTTCCTTCTCTATAAATCCATGATATCCACGTTCCTAGAACGATTTAATGGACATTTTACCTAACCGATCATGTGATGTTACAGAGCGCAATGATTGGTCGCCGAAAAATATCACTCGCGACACTCGGCGACAAGCGACAAAAAGTGAAATTATTTCAACTCGAAAATATCGCGTCGTATCGCGTCGCGTCGTATCGCGTTGCGTTGCGTCGCTTCGCGCGATGGTGTGAAAGGGCCTAACTAATCTTATTGTTTCAACTTTTTTATCGCGTCGTATCGCGTCGCGTCGCGCGCCGGTGTGAAAGGGCCTTCATGTGGAGGGCCTATATATTGTGGACTAGGCTTGTATTATAATGTGAACAGCTCTCAATGCTTTCCTCTCTTCATGTGGAGGGCCTATATATTGTGGACTAGGCTTGTATTATAATGTGAACAGCTCTCAATGCTTTCCTCTCTTCATGTGGAGGGCCTATATATTGTGGACTAGGCTTGTATTATAATGTGAACAGCTCTCAATGCTTTCCTCTCTTCATGTGGAGGGCCTATATATTGTGACTAGGCTTGTATTATATACCCCTCTAGCGGTAAAGAGTCAGTGAAGGGCAAGGCGTATAGAATGTGAAATACGATTATGTAGGGCACATGTGTATATTTTCCGATGACTACTCCGTCCTGATCAATAGGGATTGTATTCTTCACTTCCAATGACCCAATTACTACGCAGTTGTGATCACTTCACAGGTGTTGTCGCCACCGATCTGGACTTTGACATGGAATTTGAGAAGATCGTACCGGGAGAAGAGGACGACGTGTCCTTCGATATAGACGTCTCAACGCTGTACAACTCCGCCGGTGCCGATGGTAACTTCCTCTGGAGGGTCGGGTTCTTCACCAGCCCTGATGCTGTCGGCTCCCAGAAGAACAACTACAAACCTCAAATCCTGACCAGGACTCAGTCCGGCACCGACCTCTCTCCCGGACAGTCTCTAGATCTGCCCAATGTCAACACACAGGTGGACCTGACAGGCCTCGGGTGTGAGGAGGGCATTGAGATAGTTGCCTCGAGTTTGCCAAGGGAAGGCGGGCCGATCCGGACTTCAAGTTTGAGGTTTCCGGAGGCGGCAAGACACTGGCAAGTGTGAGGAACAGGAGTGCCAGAAACGTGAGTGCTCCCTCCCCTTCCTGGTTGGTAGATGCCCCTACCATTTGAATGAATATGTTCCTATTGCTTCTGTTGTGAGTTTGGTACTTTTCATAAGAAGCTGGGGTTTATCAATAATTTTAAATGAGTATTTTCCATGGCAACGTGTCTGATTTTCCTTGACCTTGCTCTGGTAAGATCAGTAAAATGTGGGGTACCTCATGGAATACTGATGAAAGAGGAATCAATTTTGTTGTGATCTCTATGTTATCTCAATCATAGGCCAATGTTGCATGTAACCACAACAAATCAATGATGCAAGGTTCCTCTGTTTTTTTCATGGCCAACATGGTCTAGTGGTCTGGTGATTAGGCTTGGAACCCAAAGGTTGTGTTTTCTAGCAGGCTGCCAGATAGTCGTTTTGGGGTAGTTTGGTCGGGCACCACCCACTTGCTTAGTTACCGATCATCATGCCAGTCAATTCTGGCTGCTGGTGTGTCCCCTGCCCACTCAGCTGCCAGCAATGCTCATAGACTAGTACCAACACTGCTTCACAAAGAGTGCCCTCTCTCCATCTGTCATGATTATCAATCAGGCAATTCTTCTAGGTACACATCCTCTTCAAAACAGCTTTCATAGGTGCTGATATATGATTGTTTGAACAAAATCATGCCTAGTGAAGTGCATTTCATCACTTATCCAGTTTAGATGTGTATTTGGTGAGCCAATTATTTTTTATGTTTCTCGGTCAACTTATAGAAACAATAGATATGTTGCACTAGTAAATGCAATGCTCAGCTGACGTTTCTATAGAAATGCTGAAGTGATTCTCGTTTCTTCTGTTCTCGTGTTCCAGCCATCGTTGTCACGGACGTCAGTGTTGTGCCATCAGCCAGTTGTTGTTAAGGAGCAGGACCCCACCAATCGAGTTCTTTTCAGCTTGACTGGTATCACGGACAAGGGCTGATAGCGGGAAAGTCATTGGCGACGACCTCTGGGACCTCGAGACGTGGGGCAGCCCCAACGAGGATTGCTCCGGGCCCAAGCACAATGCCAAGACCCAGGGTAACCTGCAGCAGTCGCAGAGAGACAGGGATGTATACGAGGGTCAGGATATCACCCTGGGGGCCGTCGATGCCTCCTTTGACATGACTGGCCTCAAGTGCAGCGAGATCAGATACATCTGCTCCCACCTCAAGAAGAGCCCCAAGGCCAACCCAGACTTTGAGTATATCACAAAACCAGACGAGAGTGTTGCTGTTGCCAGTTTCCCAGTGGAATGGCAAGGGGTAGGTATAATGCTGTGCTTCACATAGAGAGCCTAACTGACAATGTCTGGTGCTAATTATTTCTCTCATCTCTTGAACATGGGGGCGCTATAACTCCACAACTGTTCAATATTTACCACGGGATGGGATAACGAGTGGGAGCAATGGTGATTGGATTTCTATCACAAAATGGCAAAAATTCAGTGAAAATTTACTGATTTTTCCTGGAGGTTGAAGAAAGCAGCTCTTACCTGTTACCCGTTTCTGTCTGAAGAGTTGCCAATCATTGTACCAAAAACATAGTTTCCACACCTATTTTGTGACTGTATGCTCTAATATCGCATAATTTCTAGGGCATCTGGTCAGGAATGTGATTTTTTTCGGTGGAAAATATGCTCCCAGTAACTGCTAAAAAGAATTTGATTTGCTTTGTGGCAGAACCCTACCACCAGCTTTCCTTGGTTTGAATTGGTTTGTAATTCAATGAGGACAAACCCCGACAATGCTGAATTTGTGGCATATGCAAGCGAATTGGCCCATGCATTGTATACATCATAATGTGGCATGAGCTAACTTTATTGTGTAAGAGGAAAAGTGCTGTCTTCTCATTCTGGGATCTGAAATCACATTATGAAGAAATCATGGAAATGTCATGGAATTTCATTCTCTTGGAATGCTGGGAACCCTGTGCCATATATGTCATCGTTGTCAACAGTCTGTTTGCATTTCTCAATGTCCGCCCCATCCTGCTCTTTTCACAGGTGTCCTAATCGATGACACCACATTGAGGATTCCACCAGATAATGAGATCTTTGAAGATGAGGACAATACCATCAACATCGATGTCAGCTCATACTCTAATCCTGTGGGATCTGATGTCAACGGCAACGACCTGTGGAAGCTGACCACCTTCCTGAGTAGCAACCCCATCGGCGAAGGGCCCAAGAACGTCCTGGATGAACAGATCCTGACACCCCCCGAGGCTTCCACACCTCTCGACGGTGGCGCCAGACTAGACTTCAACAACATGGCCGTCACGATAGAGGCGGATCAACTCCAGTGCAATCCCCCACAGTACCTCTGTACCGAGCTCGCACGTGGCGACTCTCCCTCCGTAGATTTCACACTCGAGGCTCAAGGCCTGATTCCATGATCGACTGTACCCTTTTGGATGTAACGTATGTAAGTTATAACGTGATGTTGCAAGGGCAATGTTCTGTTCAGTTTGTAGCTTGTCGGACCTGGCAAGTGGTTGGGTATGGCCTACAAGTATGCCCTTTCTTCTGACTACATAAAATGTTGCCAATTACCCATTGTCCTTGGCAGCATACTAATGGAAATGCCTTCCATCTATATAGCAATGTGTGTGCTGCATTAAGGCTCATTGCAGAACTAATTGAGATATCAAATTGATATTGAGGAATCCTGGTTCGAAGGAGAGAAGGACTTCTAACCTTCTGTCAAAAATCATCCTGAAAAATATGGTAAAGACAATAAGAAAGTATACTTGTAGCCCCTACCCTCCATGGTGAGTATTTTCTTGTAATGGCTGCATTGTTGTGTGACCATAGATGTACAAATGAGGTTTAAACAATCATGGAATAGTTCTCGAACAGTTTTTTTTTTGATCAAGTTGATTCCCAGTAGGTTTCACGAATTGAATCCCAACTTGTTGCGAATTAGTACTAACATGTTTTTTTCTCCTTTCTCTTCCTTTGTAAAAAAGGTCCTCCAGCGGTGAGTACTCTTTTGCTTCCTTAATATAGACAATAGCCTAAGCACTGAATAGGTATTCTCCATGATATAGACAATAGCCTAAGCACTGAATAGGTATTCTCCATGATATAGACAATAGCCTAAGCACTGAATAAGTATTCTCCATGATATAGACAATAGCCTAAGCACTGAATAGGTATTCTCCATGATATAGACAATAGCCTAAGCACTGAATAGGTATTCTCCATGATATAGACAATAGCCTAAGCACTGAATAGGTATTTTCCATGGTAGAGGCCACAGATTCTCCAGAGGGTAATAAATACTCGCCTTGCATAACTAACAGGCATGCTTTCTCATGCTCTTGATCCTCTGAGCACAGGCTATACCTCTTTGTCTTGTGGATTATGTTATTTAGGCAGAAAAACAAGTGTCTGGTCGAATATTATCATCCAAATGTCATACAGGGGGCTCTCACCATGACATCCAGGGAATATGTATTGTTCCTACCAGTACTGAATGTTGGGTGTGGTAGCCTACCTTACACCTGTGTGCTTAGGGCTGTAAATTGCATCCTTGGTATTTCTTGGCTGTCACATAAAGCTACTTAGGGAGCCATTGTTCCTACCAGTACTGAATGTTGGGTGTGGTAGCCTATCTGACACCTGTGTGCTTAGGGCTGTAAATTGCATCCTTGGTATTTCTTGGCTGTCACATGAAGCTACTAAAGAAAAACCATTGTCCTACCAGTACTGAATGTTGGGTGTGGTAGCCTATCTGACACCTGTGTGCTTAGGGCTGTAAATTGCATCCTTGGTATTTCTTGGCTGTCACATAAAGCTACTAAAGGGAAGCCACTGTTTCTACCAGGACTGTAGCCATAAACTTTGTATTTTATTCTTTACCCCTATCAGATCAAAGGCAGGCGGGGACCCCCCCGGACCATGAGAGCCAGCATACATCGTGAGTTGTGAAGGAAACTTTTTTTTAGGAGGGGGGAAGTCAAATGAATTTGCTATAGTTTGGAAAGTTGCTAGAATTTCTTTCAGGTATGAAGTCACCAAAATTATACTATGTGTGTAGTTTGCAGTTATTTTTTTTTAAACACATTTGGGGACCTCTGATTTGGGATACTTACCCACTTTTGCCATATGTTTGCCTGGATTTGGGTCATTTCCTGCTTCAATGTTCAATTCATGTCTAGTAGCTATTTTCCCCTGATTTGTACAGAATCATTTGTGACCATCTCAGTTGTGATCACCCTATTCTTATTAATAGTGTAGGCCTTTGATCTGTCAATTGTTTTCAAGAAACAAAACCAGAACCCCACCATTTACACCAGATAACACTGAATGTCTTGTAGGGAAGGGGCTTTTGTGGTCCTCTCTTGCTCCCCCCCCCTCCCCCTCCCCTCATTACAGCACACAAATAGGGATGTTTTGTTCAACCTGAATACACTGAATAACTCATGAGCTGATGTGTTTTAAAAGTTGTCTAAATTTTTTTTTACACAGAACTACGATCTGCTGGTCGGCCCACCAGGACCACGTGGACCTGTCGGTCCTCCAGTAAGTGGATATCATGGTCTCAGTGGGGGCGGTAACTTCTATGATTCAAGACTCTGGGAGTGTGATCCATTGTATTCAATAAAGAATTCAACTTGTAATGCTGTGTATATTGACATGGATGAACATGAATGATGAATATACATGAATGATGTGTTTCCTCTAGATGAATAGTACACCTTCTAATTATACATGAGTTAACGTGGTTGTCTGGCTATACATGAGTATACATGAATGATGAGTGTATGTGAAAACACATGAGTATACCTTAGTAAAAGTGAGAACATAACTGCAGTAATCCTCAGCTATGTTATTTTTTCTTCAAATAAAGAATAATTCAGGATTCTTCAATCTTGACAACTATGCCAATGCTACCTGAAGATGACATGTGTGGTTCAAGATTAACTTCATGGGTCAGTCCTTCGAACTGAACAACAACTAACTGACGTTCCTCTGCTGTACATATATATGTTTAAATTTAGTATTTACGTAAACCATTGTCCACCATATGATTCTCAAGTCACCCTCAGGACATTGGAAGTATATGCTTGAATTTTGAATTCCATTGAAGTATCATCTACAATAAAAGTCACTCTGGGGACATTAGAAACATATTCTATATTCCTTGTGTTTTTATCTCTTTCAGGGCTAACACTGGCCCGGCTGGACTTCCAGGCCCACTAGGTCCACAGGGTCCCCCAGTAAGTAATTGTTCTTCTTCTTTTCTCTTTTAATTTCATAATCCCGGGCCTAAAACTGTGTGAGGTTTCTGCTTGATTTTCCCAATTTTCACTGAATGAGGAAAACAAAAGTGGGTGCATGGTCCTTGTGGATAAGTAGTTTTCATCCTCAGTAATGGTTCAGAATTAACCTTGCCTCGGATGCTGATTCGTCCCACACTGGATCCAGCCAGTGGTCCTGTGGCTGCCTCTCTGGGGAGGAAGTAAATATGCTCCTTAAAAGATCAGTTTAGATTGGTATCTTACACTTAGGTAATATGAGTTCTGGGTTCACCATGTAACTTGAGAACAAGGTTCTTGAGAATAGTTTAGTGGAGGGCTAACCATAGTAGTTGTACAGGGTTCATTATAGAAACTGAATACAGGGCTTACCATTCTGAGTGCAGGGACTCACCTTGGAAACTTGAGTACAAGAGTCTTGAGATTAGTTGAGTAGAGGGCCAACCATAGTAGTTGTACAGGGTTCACCATAGTAACTGAATACAGGGCTTACCTTGGTAACTGAGTACAAGGACTCGCCTTGGAAACTTGAGTACAAGACTCGCCTTGGAAACTTGAGTACAAGAGTCTTGAGATTAGTTGAGTAGAGGGCCAACCATAGTAGTTTATTACAGGGTTGAGTTCTCAAGATGCTAGCTCCTGCATGGATCCATTACTGCCAGATTTGATTATCCGCTAATATTATGTATTTTTCTCTCGTAGGGACCAATTGGTCGCGATGGCCGTGATGGTCAGAATGGCCCACCAGGACCCCCAGGACCCCCAGGCCCACCTGGAGATGTAAGTAGCTGTTTATACCCTTTCCTCAATCCACTTCCTAATGACTTATCATAACAAAACCGTTGGATTGGTGGAAACCCAGTATTACATATTTGTGATGTTGTGCATGAATATCACCCCGTTAGTGAGAAGTGACTCCTAAAGAGAACAATCAACTGTTGCACCATCTCCAGCTAGTGGGCCAAACTTTTGGTTGTATATTTCCCTTTTTTGGCTGTTGCATTTTTTTTCTTCTCCAAATTGTAATTGAATAGGTATTTGCTTTGCAATGAATTTGATCCAGTTGAGGGACCTTGTACAAGCTTAGTTCAGGATTGCACTGCATATCAGATGCATCCAAATGCAAGCACAAAAGCACTTAAATCTATTTGGGCATCCCAATGCACCTGGATTATAATTCACTGCAAGAGTGCTCTAACAATGGACAAGAGCACCTTAACAATGGACAAGAGTGCACTAACAATGGACAAGAGTGCTCTAACAATGGACAAGAGCACCTTAACAATGGACAAGGATGCCCTAAAAATGGATAAGAGCGTCCTAACAATGGACAAGAGCACCTTAACAATGGACAAGAGTGCCTTAACAATGGACAAGAATGCCCAAACAATGGACAAGAATGCCCTACAATAGACAATGGACAAGGAAGGCTCACCTGGATTCAAGTAATGGAGAATCGATTTGTGATTGTACGGTCATGTAGAGCCTACATATATGCATTTGTCACAATGGCAGAATGTTTGAGATGTCACTTGATTTTCATGTTAACAGCCAGCTGTGTGGGTGGGTACATTTGGGTAGGTTTCCACTGCTTTAGTTCGAGTCAGAATCATGTTTTCAATCTTTATTCCTCTTCACCAGGTTGTGAGCGTGCCCATTTGCCCAAGGTGGTTACAAGGGACCTATTGCTGGTGCTGGAAACTATGGACTTGGCATCAACCGTCCTGTGAGTACTCTCAAGAATAATGGGATTAATGGGGCTTTAGATTTGGCCCTTTTCTCTTGTAAGACTGTAGTCCGAGTAACTGCAGTGTAAGCATAAGATTTTCCAGGCATAAAATTTTAAAATAGCTCATACATAGTTTACATTTGTTCGACAGGCAATTTCTGTACACGGTTTCCCATTTTTAGGACCCAATTACGGAGGTCACTCTTCGATAACCCCCAGGAAGCAATCTTAGGCTGAAAATTAAACCATATCCCTGATTTTAGGGAGAATTTTGATTTCTGATTGCTCAAGATTGAATAATGTTGTTACGTTTACAGTAAGTTTACAGTAAGTTGATGAATTTGTGGGGATTTGTAGGATCCATAGTGCAGTGAACAAATTTAGCAGTAGTCCAGTAGTCCGAGATGCCCAAAAATACCGTAGGACAACCAGAACTTTACAGATACAGTCTGCAGGTAGTCCGGATTGAAGAGATTTCTGGATGCGGACTACCAGCGAAATTGCCTAAATTTGTTCACTGCATAGTGTGTGTGGAGTAGTAATGTTCATGTGACAAACTGTATGTTATGTCTCGGTATTTATTGTTGTCTCTCTTTTGTTTGACAGCGTGGCCCACCAGGACCCCAGGGATACAGAGGTAGTCAGGGAGGCAGAGTAAGTAATAGCCTAGCCCCGAAGAGACGCAACAAAATATTATCCCACTACAGCATGATGAAGCGTTGCAAAGTATCATGTGAATGTATGCTTACTCAAGTCTACTGAAATCTTTTATCCAGGTTAATGTTTCAGCTGTAAAAATACATCATATCAAAATAAATGGCATCTGGAAATGAATACTCATAATATATATGTAATATATATATATATATATATATATAATATATATATATATATATAATATATATATAATATATATTATATATATATATATATATATATATATATTATATATATATATATATATACACATATATCAACTCATAATTGTTTGTGCTTGTCAAATGGATAGATTGACAGAATCATTGGAAATATAAGGGTCAATTGGGAAAATGACCACCATTTTTGCTACTTCTCACAACCTGCCCTCTGTTGTGAATAACTTAGTTTGGAGTTCGATGCAAGGCATGTGTGTGTGTAACAGATTAGTATGTGATGATGTGAACAATATTTTCTGATTACCTCTTATATGTTTTTATTGTCAGGGCCCAGCAGGACTCCAGGGACCACCAGGACCACCCGGTGAACCAGGTGCACAGGTATGAGCCATTGTTCTAGCCTGGGTGAAACCTGGGTTTCTTATTACTTCTAGGGAGTAAACATGTTATTTATGAGGAGGGGGGTGGGTCTGCTAGCACTTCATATTTTACTGTGGTTAAATGGGGTTTCAAATAAGTCATCCTCAAAATATGTTCTCTCAAACTTGATTTACATGGTATTGTGAACCTGATATAATCCATTTTCCATTAGTAAAATTCACCAGAATCCCACTGGGAATCTGCATTTTGTGACTTTTTGCCTTGTCACTAAAGTTGAAACCATTTACAGAAATATTTTTACTGCCCCAAATCAACAATTCCAGTCATTTTGGCTTAAATGCAAGGAAGAAGTATCTTGAAAAAATCAGCAGTTATGCAACATGTGAATTTTTCTTCCAATTTCCACAGATTAGAGAATTTTGATTTTGTGAGGAAATAGGCATTTTGTGACAATTTATCCTCATGAAAATTTTTCATGTGTTTGGTTATTCAAAATTGAACATCTGCAGAAGACCGACCATCCAAAATCTGATGGACACCACACACAAGCACAAATACACATATATTTATGCACACACACTAATATTCACCTTTCTGAGTGCACTCCATTGCTGGACCATCCAGCACCCATGGGTACCCCATCATAGGGTACTCTGCAATAGAAGCTTCTAGTCCGCCATGATTGTTACCATAGCAAACGTTCATATGGCGAAGAGCAACAGTGAATAATGGTCAAATCATAAGCCGACTACAATAACTCATCCAGTTCTCTGGGGCCAATAGGGCAAAAATTACTTTTCGAATGGTAAACATATATGAAAAGCCTTTTAGCATGTCACAAATATTTTCAGGGCAGCCATGCATTTATGTGGTTAATCCTCGTCAAATATTTTACTTTTTATTGTGTATACTTGCCCCATTGTTGCCTAACTATTTTCCTTCTACAGGGCCATCTGGAGCCCAGGGACCACGTGGCCACCAGGGTGATGATGGCGAAGATGTAAGTACCATATTTGATGAAACCTTTGAATCTTGCTCCACTTTTAGTCCCATCTCGTCACTGATGAGTCGGTACTGATGAGGCAAAGTAGTGTGCTATCGTGGCAATGATAACCATTCCGGGAGGGTCGCATTGATCACCCTTTCTCTACCTTCACTGATACCATATTGGGTCTTCAACTACTTTTGAAATCCCTATTTTTCTGTTCAGGGAACCCCATTGAATTGAATTTCAAATTAATGTCATTTTGGCCCAAAGCTGTGCTATGTAGTTACTTATGGTGTATATCAAATTCATGCAGTCTGTAAACATGAGCTACATTCTCACCCACCTCAGAGATTGAGATCTGGAGGGTCTGGTCAGAACATGACCTCTGTTCTCACAAGAAACTATCCCCCAGCATAGCCGACCCTCTATGACTTTCAGTGCTGATAATTTTCGATGCCGTCGTTCAGTTGGAGTTTTGCCTAATTGCATTAATTGATGTATTTTGCAGGGCCGCGATGGCGCTCCAGGTGCCCCAGGACTCCCCGGACAACAGGGGGCCCGTGGCGACAATGGAAGACCAGGTGCTGCTGGCGCCCGTGGACACAAGGGCTTCACCGTAAGTCGATCACAGTCTTCACTGCATTGTACTCTCCCTTTTTTTTTGGGGGGGGGGGGAGAGGGTGGTTTATTGACATGCCCGATGTGGTCCTCAAAAAACATTAACCATTACTAATGGTTGGTCTTGCTTGCTTCCTTCCCCCATTGACTGGAACTCTGAGGGAATTGATTTTAATTCATATTTCTTAAACACTGCAGTAACATGAGCAATGATGGAAGGAGGTTACTAAACAATAATTCACTCCATAAAAATTTATTTCATAAATAGAATCAAAAACATTCACTTACCATCTGATTATCAGGACGGGTGTACCAACAGATCATCCCAGAGTCTGTTTTGAATGGGGTAAATAGAAGAAACCACTGGCAACGTTTTAACCTGCAGTTTGCATTTCTCCATGGCTAATGCCCCACTACCCCCACTTGAATTGTGCAGTTTTCTCTCCTCGGGTAATTTATAATTGTACACACACGCACAGATATTCAATGACGTAGCGTATGTGGGTTGTGGATTTTCAGTGACCCAAGGAAGATGTCCAAGGCACATTGTTGTTATTTTTTTTTTGGAACATGTAGAAACTATCTACATTGTCTGTACGGGTAACTATTTCAGCAATAATGTGGTGAAATCTGAGTTTGTTCAATTTGTTGTTTTCCATTATAAATGTTATTTGTAAGAATGAACAGGGTTAATCAACAGTTGATTTTGGTTTATCCACATGATAATGTTGTTACTTTTCCTGGGTTATTCCCATTGCTGAATGCAGCATCACTTGAATTGACCCCAGTGTGCATTATCCTATGGATAAACCATGCTTGACTGTTGACCAACCCCTGATCAATGTGTGAACACTCATTGTTTTTATTCCCATTAGTTTTTATTCAGTATACTGTTTGCCTATTGACCTTAAGCCATGTTGTATTGTTTCATCCTATTGACTTAAGCCATGTTGTATGTTTCATCCTATTGACCTAAGCCATGTTGTATGTTTCATCCTATGACCTTAAGCCATGTTGTATTGTTTCATCCTATTGACCTTAAGCCATGTTGTATGTTTCATCCTATTGACCTTAAGCCATGTTGTATTGTTTCATCCTATGACCTTAAGCATGTTGTATTGTTTCATCCTATTGACCTTAAGCCATGTTGTATTGTTTCATCCTATTGACTTAAGCCATGTTGTTTGTTTCATTTTCACTACAGGGCGTGCCAGGATCAAGAGGATCCAAGGGTGACAGTGGTCGCCGCGGCGCCGCTGGTGCTGATGGTGCCCGTGGTGCAACCGGTGCCGCTGGGCAGGCTGGGTCACAGGGACCCGCTGGCGAGCGTGGACGACAAGGATCTGCAGGTCTACAGGGAGATAATGGCCGTGATGGTGAGACTGGAGCTCAGGGCCGCCAGGGAGCTGCAGGAAGCTTGGGCCGTTCAGGATCTGCTGGATCTCAGGGAGCCAAGGTTAGCAAAGTAACACAAATTCCTACCCTCACTAAGTCACAGTATTACAACCAGTTAGTCCTGCATGTGGCCAAGTAACAATTACAACCAGTAAGTCCTGTATGTGGCCACATCACAATACTACAACCAGTTAGTCCTGTATATGGCCAAGTCACAGTATTACAACAGTTAGTCCTGTATATGGCCAAGTCACAGTATTACAACAGTTAGTCCTGTATATGGCCAAGTCACAGTATTACAACCAGTAAGTCCTGTATATGGCCAACTCACAGTATTACAACCAGTAGTCCTGTATATGGCCAACTCACAGTATTACAACCAGTTAGTCCTGTATATGGCCAAGTCACAGTATTACAACAGTTAGTCCTGTATATGGCCAACTCACAGTATTACAACCAGTTAGTCCTGTATATGGCCAAGTCACAGTATTACAACCAGTTAGTCCTGTATATGGCCAACTCACAGTATTACAACCAGTTAGTCTGTATATGGCCAAGTCACAGTATTACAACAGTTAGTCCTGTATATGGCCAGTCACAGTATTACAACCAGTAGTCCTGTATATGGATAGCCAAGTTGCTATATCACAAACGGGTCACATTCTCCCATCTAGTTAGTCTGTTTCTCACCTCTTCTCACTTTTTCATTTTACAGGGTGATGCCGGTTATGCCGGTGAGCAGGGTGCACCAGGTATTCAGGGTGCTGCTGGCGACAGGGGAGAGCGTGGTGCTATCGGTGTTACTGGTGCTCCTGTAAGTAATCCTTCCTATTCCGTCTATTTCTCTGATGCAAAATACCTCGAATTAATGTGCTTCATATGAACGGACACCAGCAAACGACGTTGAACATAGTTCCGCCTGTGGAGGAGTGCCTCATGTGACATGCAATCACCAATGGATATACTATGCCATGGTGCACCTTCGACAGCTGTAGCGTGATGAGTTGTGTCCCAATGAAGAAAGAAACGGAGAAGAAAACAAACCACACGTTTAGACGGCTTACATTTTATGTTTGTGGGCTTGTCATTCCTCATTTATGAATTTCTCAATACTGGGTTGTATGAAGCAGAAGGAATTTAGTGTGATTGGTATCCACATCTGCCATTCAGAACAAATCACAACCATTTTAAGTTTTCATCACAGCCCTGGGGAGGAATACTCAAATCAACACCCGATGTGGTATGAAGGACCCAATAAATAATTAGATTTTTGCTAAAGATTTAATTCTGTCTTTGAAATTGGGTGGGGGGGGGGGGGTCAAGTCTGTTCAGAGGAAGAGGGGCTTAATGTTGATGAGTCATCCTTACTATAGTTCATACGATCACTTACATCTGGCTGGTAATCTTCGCTTGCTGCTGGTTTTGCCATCTGAAGTTGCAATAATCAGCTCTTCCTTGAGGTTTATGGCTGACTGCTGTTTCTTTCTGTTTGCAGGGTATTGATGGACGTCCAGGATCCAGTGGGGAAGCCGGAGAGCAGGTTCGTAACTTTCTCCATCATTATATATTGTTTACAACTGCTGGAAGCATTTCTCATCTGATATCCTATCTAACTCTATCAGCTCTCATGTTATTTCAATGTTCATGTTGGGAGCGGGGAAAGAGTGGCAGAGCTTTGCTATCATTTAAATTTGGGTTCTGTGTGAGTTCTGTGTGCCCTTGAGTTCTGTGTGCCCCTGTGTGCCCTTGAGTTCGTGTGCCCATGAGTTCTGTGTGCCCATGAGTTCTGTGTGCCCTTGAGTTATATGTGCCCATGAGTTCTGTGTGCCCATGAGATCTGTGTGCCCATGAGTTCTGTGTGCCCCTGTTTGCCCTTGAGTTCTGTGTGCCCATGAGTTCTGTGTGCCCCTGTGGGCCCTTGAGTTCTGTGTGCCCTTGAGTTCTGTGTGCCCATGAGTTCTGTGTGCCCTTGAGTTCTGTGGCCCATGAGTTCTGTGTGCCCTGAGTTCTGTGTGCCCATGAGTTCTGTGTGCCCATGAGTTCTGTGTGCCCTTGAGTTCTGTGTGCCCCTGTGTGCCCTTGAGTCCTATGTGCCCTTGAATTCTGTGTTCCCCTGTGGTGGACATGAGTTTGGTGTGCCTATGAGTTCTGTGTGCCCTTGAGTTCTGTGGCCCATGAGTTCTGTGTGCCCATGAGTTCTGTGTGCCCCTGTGTGCCCTTGAGTTCTGTGGCCCATGAGTTCTGTGTGCCCATGAGTTTTGCGGGCCCATGTTAATTTAATCAGTAGGCTAGTTCATGTAGTACAAGGTTGTAATTATGATGACAAGAATCTAACAATCACCTTTGCTTATTGGAAGCAGATTAGCTCAGTTAGTAGAGCTTGAGACAGCAAAATATTGATTGCAACTTGAAGCCCATTGAAAGCCCGGGAACTTTTCTGCAGGTTGTTGGGACAAAGCATGTCTCATGAAATATCCAGACCACCACTCACATGTGAAGGGGGTACTTGTGGGTGACTTGTGAAGAGTAGCAATGCTGTATGTGGCAGCCCTATTAGGAAGTCCCCAAGGGGACATGAGGAAGTGACGTACTGAAATGGTGTGGTAGCAAGGCAAGACAAAGAGGTGCAGCGTTATGAGGTTGGAAGTGACAAGTCATTGGTTGATCAGTGGTTTATGTCTGCGAGTGAATATGTACTTATGAGAACCAGATTATATTTACCTATTTTTTAATTTTTCGGGGTTCAAGTTCAAGGAGCTGCTGGTCTTGTTGGTGCCCCAGGTGCTCAAGGCTCACAGGTATGTTTTTTAAACAGAAACTCATAGATAAGGCAGGTCGGGGGTTCATGGGTTAGGCCAGTCATGTGACTAGGCATTACTGTGGAAAAAATCTTGGAAAATTCCGATAGTGGAGTTGTATCCAGTAGATCTTCATTACCATATTCATTTTAATATTCCTACATTCCCATTTTTTGATATGGGAGTGGATTGTGGGTCTAGAGACGATCTTGCTTATGTCATATCCACCTCAGTGTCCTGGAACACTGATGCAGTCCACGTCAAGAAAATGAAGAGATGTAAGGGAATGGCGATCCTAATTTGCAGTGTTGAAATTCATTCACATTACCGCACGCTGCTCGAAATGTACACCCTTTGGTGATGCTAATATCTGTCGGGTTAATCTGATCTGATTTGGCATGTCAGTATTGTTCAGGAGTGAAGTACCTTGCTAACATACTAGATTTGTTTTTTTCTCATTATTTGTAACAATATATTTCTCTTGATTGCAGGGTAATGTTGGACCAGACGGAGGCTGGAGCCCAGGGAGACATTGGGTTCATTGGATTCCGTGGAGCTACTGGACGACAGGGAGCCAAGGGCCCAACCGTGAGTATTGGTCATATCACGTGGAGGGCTTCCGGGTTGCTTTCGAATCTTTCGCAGGTCGATACAATGTGGGAGAATATTGCAGGAAGCGGGGGACTCAAGATGTTTTGCAGTATCGCGAGGCAAAGGAATCCTTGCTATCAGGCAGCTGCTTTTCTATCACTATTAGGTTTGGATCCCAAGTACAAAGAATACATTTGGTCTCTGTATTAAATGAAAACGGCGGAATGAGCTTAGTATGTGTATTCTGAGAGTTTACCGGGGCGGTCATGTTTACCAAATTCTCGAATCAGTCAGATAAGGCCTTAAGAGTAATTGCGCTAATGCCTGAAGTTTGCGGCAGTCTTGGGGACACAGCCTCAGAATCATGATATCTGTGGAAACTTATAGTGATGCAAGGATTAAATTATAAAGAGGCCAATAATATAACTTGAGAAAAACTGAGTGCACCAGTACAAACATGCGTTCATAATTGACCTACCTGTTGTTCAGGACCAACTGTAGTCCACAGTTTTCCAGACAAAGTGAAGGAAATTGCATAAATTATGCAAATTTCACATGTGACCTTGAAATGCCCTTCATGTTGTTCAAGAATAACAACAGTCCACACCACCAAGTATCGTTCAAATTCGACGAAGCTAAATAAAATGAAACCGAAAATTCCACAAATTTGTCCTCCGGTGACTGGGACAAACTTTTGGCCTTCACCAAGTTTTGTGAAAATTGGACTGACTTTGTTTTTTTCGTTAAAAACCTGCAAAACAGTGGGCAGCAGACAGACGTAAATCTTTCTTTCTTCTTCAAAAACCCATTAAAATTTTACCATTTGAATCATTGGTGATTAGGATTCTCCCTAATTTCTCCACATAAATTGATCACACATCACTTTCAGCTTATTTGTGGCAAGAACTCCATATAGGAACATATCATTGAATTGGGATTCAATCAACCTATAGCCGTTTTCCCATCCCTCCCACCTGTAACCCCTATTGTTTACACGCCTGCAGTTGTCCTTTTATGAACAGGAAAATAGCCAGATAAAACAAGTAATATGCTACTCTGAGATTATTGACTATTGCATCATCTATTTCCTTTCTGTCAGGGGTGCCCGTGGACCTCTAGGACCTGCCGGCCGTGGTAATGGTTTGGAAGGCCTGGTTCTTTCTGTGAGTACCAATGCCTGAGTTATCAGAACTTCCCCCCCCCCACCCCCCCCCCCCCTCCCCATTTCGTTCTCACCCCTGTTATGTTTCCATAACTTTTCGTTATAAATGTTTCTTCTCCACCTATATTTCTCTTCATTACCCTATCTTTGCCCCTGATTTTAGGCCGTTGTGTGCTGTTCTTCTTCACCTCTGTTGTTCACCATTTTCTGTTCATTTTTTCCCATTCTGTTTCCTTCACTCTCCAGCTTGTACGCCTATGGTGCTTTCTCTAACCCTATTCTGCTCTTTCCCAAATTCGGCTCTTTTCCCCCATTCTGCCTTTTCCCCCATTCTGCTCTTTGCCCCTCATTTTGATCTTTTCCCCCATTCTGCTTTTACCCCCTATTCTGCTCTTTACCCCGTTTTTGCTCTTTACCCATTCTGCTTTTTATCCCATTCTGCTCTTTACCCTGCTCGTTACCATCCTGCTTCTTCACTTTCCCATTGTGCTATTTACCCCCTAATGCTCATTTCAATTCTATATGCTCTTAAGCCTATCTGCTCTTACCCCCATTCTGCTTTCTATCCCCCCTCTCTGCGCTTTACCCATATTCTCCTTTTGTCCTGTTCCTCTTTAGCCCTGTTTTTCACATATTTCTTGTGAATGTTTCTTTTCCTCTTGATTGTACTGTCCCAACCAGAAATTTCCCATCCAGAGAAGGAACTGTTCTGGATCTTTGCTATTTTGTATCCCTAAACTGCTCTGCTGCCTTTTTTTTTACCCCCATCTCGTCTTGTACCCCTGACGTGGTTTCTTTGTTTTCATTCTCAGGGTGATGATGGGTTCAGGACCAGCTGGAGCCAAGGGACAACCAGGGCGATGTGTAAGTCTGTATTCCTTTCAATAGCGGGTAGTAGGTATAGGGAACCCCAAGCGAACTTCAGAAACCAACCAACTTTTTGAAACCTGGAGGAACGAAAGATCAAGTTCAATGGTATTTCACAGACCACTGACAAGACTTCTGAAATATCCCGAAACAAACCATGTGAACCCAAGAAATCAAATTATTGCATACAGCAGAACCCTGAATGAAGCTGAACTGCAAAGTACAGACACCTGGGGGAAAACATCCAGGGACTGCGGGGATTCGAACATGGACTGTTTGCTTGCAAAGAGTCACGTATAGCATTCTAAGTATTATTTGCAGCATTTTCTTTGGTGTGGGATCCCTCAGGTCAGTGCATTGATGTGATGGTTCGATTGAAACTGGTAACAACATCTCCCAATGTGGTTGCCAACCTACATCAGCAGGAAATTGGTACTAGAATCCCCTCCATGTCTTACGTGGCATCGATGGAGATCCTCCAGTGTTAGTACAATCAGTTTGGTAGTATTCTGTCTACCTTTTTGATTGGGGGGTAGTGGTAGGTGGAGGGAGGGGGGGGGGTGGGAGGGATAAGTAGGTCACCTGAGCTAATCAGTACATTGGGCAGGTCTATCAGGTATTGATGGATTTATCGATCTCATCAGTGATATAGAAAACACTATATTATAAGTTCCAATATTCATATTCTATTAATATCAGATATTTCACTCATTACACATGGAAAGTTGCTTGATTGTCATTTTGTTTTCTGTTGCGAGGTGACATTATTCTCCTTGTTTTTCCTCAGGGCCTTCAAGGAGCCCCAGGACAGCAGGGACCTGCAGGCCTGAACGGAGCAAGAGTAAGTCAATCTTCTGTTGTATGAGCTGTTGGTTGGATTAGCTCAACGCTGTAGACTGTCACTTGGAATCATGTCAAAGACCAATCTGCTCTTCTGTCATGCCCTGGAACAAACACTTCTTGAACTGAACTACAGTCATCTTTAAGCATTGAATTTGATTGTATCCTATGAGGAACATTAATGTTTCCTATAAAACTCTTGTAATATATAACAATGCACACAGTATCATATAAACTCTACCTATGAGCTCTGTTCGAGTTTGATGTTGTCTGTACTAAAATTGGAATATCTATAAAGCTTCTGCAATGAAAAGACCTAGACCAGGCATTCTGTGTCACACACGTCAAAGATGGTCCAAAACATAGATCTTCTCAATGATGATCCACCCAGCAGCTGGGCTAGAATAATCCCAACTAGATGAAAAAGGATAAGCTATCAGAAAAACCTTAGCAACGTCTAAATAATGATCCATTCACTCGGAAGTTCACTGGTTACCCATTCGGTCCAGAATTAGGTTTGAGCAATGCGTTCTTGTCTATAAAATTCTTGACAGTAACATCATAACTCCTCAGTATCTGGATGACATGGTTCATCCCTATTGTCGTGCCTGTGCACTTCGTTCTTCTGATGACACTACCCTCCTCCAGTGCCCCAGATACAGGCCGCGCCACGCAGCATCAGGGAGGAAGCGACGACATTGGATGGTTCAAGCGGAACTTAAAACTTATTTCTTCTGCTTGGCCTTAGGGACATTGTAAAGCGCGTAGGAAATGCTTTCAGCATATTGTTGCTCTCTATAAGTTAATTAATTATGTCATTATTATTACATATTACATCATCAGATGTTTCTCCTATTACGTACAGGGCGGACCAAGGAGCATCTGGTTCCCGTGGAGCTAGCGGTGAGCAGGAGATCCTGTGAGTGTTACCCCATGTATTTAATATTGTCAGGTGCTCCTGTTATTGCAGGAGAAGAGCTCCATGTAAAACGGACGGCAGACGATTTTAGTAATCTGGAAACATTGCCCCTGACTCTGTTGTCATCGTGTAGAAGTTAGAGTTCCCTATTCATGATTGGCTCCCTCTTGTGCCCCCTCTCTTCCTCTCTGAACCATGGCCTTACCAGGTACCCACAAGGAGCTTGCTGGGAATGTAACCAAGGTCCTGCAGCATGGAAAATCTAGGAAAGTCATGTAGATCTCAATAAAAATCAGGCCTTGATAAGTTTCGAAAATTCAGTGAAATGTTGTTGAGTCCTGGAAAGATCTGGAAGTGAGTTGTATAAGGTAAACACTGACTTGGCCATTCATGATTACGGTCTGAAGGCTCGGTTACATTCAAATGGTGAAAAACGTTTCAACTTTTTCTTCGCTACAGGGTCAAGATGGTCTCGTCGGTATTACCGGAGCCCAGGGAGACTGTGCCCCCGGAGACCTGGTGCTGATGGTGCCCCAGGAAAGCCAGCAACTAGCGTAACATCACTTTGTCTTCTTCAGCTGGAAACTTATGACAGTAAGTCTCGAGGAGATGTATTGCAAGATGAGTGATTCAACAGTTGACTGATTGAAATTTAAATCAACACGAGAATAAGAATGTGATTATCTCTCATCCGTGCCAGAGTTCAATCTGGTGGCACTTCACAGGCCCCCGATCACCCCTCCAAAGACTATCCCTTATACCATAGGGTGCATCCACTGACTACCATCTTTTGCTGACTGTACCAACCATGCATTCGCCCAACCCCCTCCCCTTCTTAACCTTACCTAGTTGAGGCAGTTGAATAATTCGAATTTGATTACTCTGTCAATTCGTGCTCCTTCCTGAGAAGTTCATCCAAGTGGAAGCCTGATGCGAGCACCATTGGTGTTAGATTGTCAAAGGATGGTAATGATACCTGTGCTAGTCGAGATCATGGAGACTAGCACCCATCCAGGGTAGGACAATAAAGGAGTGGACCTGTGGCATGGGGGTATGTCTGCAATCCTGTCACATTCATTGTTAGTATGGAGAACGTTTGACGACGAGCAGATGTGTTGATCTATACTAACAAAGAATCCTGCAAGTGCGGACCCCCTAGTATGGAATGAGCCCTCACAATGAGAGGTATCGGTTGAGTGTATCACACAACATCTAGCTCCACAGTGTCCCAGTAATCTTACAGAATAGGCTTGTTTCAGCCCTGTGGGACTGATTTTTCTCTCACTTTTTTTCCAGTTCAGGACCAAAGGTCTTGATGGTGCCACTGGTGATGCTTGGAGCTCGGTGAGTTCTTATTTCATTGATCTATTTGGCTGTTTGTATCAGTTGCCTGTATGGCAGATTAGTGCTGTGGCTTCAGAATTTTGGGGTCCAGTCTAGGGTTTTAGACATTTGAAATGGCAGAGCACTGTCATGTCTTGAGATTAAAGTGTCTTTTCCCCCCCTTTTTTGGACCCTGTTCATTGCCACACATTAACACTACCAAGTGGCGCATGTTGTGTTGAAATCTCTTCATGTGGGTGTCATGGGGATGTAGGTGGTGTGGCCCCAGGGGGATGCAGCATCTGTAACACTGATCAGTTCTTATTCATGCCACACACATGGCTATGCCAATCTCATGAAAAACTCAGAGTGGAGAGAAGAAGAGAAGGAAAAAAACATCACCTATACAAACAGTGATTATGGAAGCAGCACAGGAACAGACAAGACTGGTTACTAATAATAATGATAATCAATTAAATAATAAATGTGATAAAGTGACATTTAAACAGCACAAATTCCATACAAAATGCTCAAATGCGCTCAACAGAAAACAGAGTAATCTAATCATGACCTTAGTGAACATTACAGATTTAACTTAGTTTTAAATGTCTCAACAGAATTACACTAAATAGATCACTCAAAAAATCAAAATAAATGTTCTGTTTTGGTGAAGCAGTGATCCACTGTTCTGATAATGTTGACCATTTTACACAAGAGGCGTTAGATAGAGTTTGAGTATTAACCTTGATAGGTTTTCTATTTTACCAGGGTGATATTGGTGAGGAGGAACCTACCGAGCTCGTGGAGAGCCGGTGGCCGTGTGAGTATTCTTCCAGGGGGGAAGTCCATATCCCTGTCCCTTGACAGATTTTCACTCCAACATCAATAGCTACATTAAAATGGAGATGACAGACATGTTGTATTCTCTGTTATTGTGATCGACTGTTTGATACTTACTTGTTGAATTTTACAGTACTCCATTGACCCCCAACTTCTGTTTGAGCTTTAGGCCATCTTTTTTAACCAAAAAATAATAATAATGATTTGGAATTGGTCACTGATTAGTGCCATTCCTGGTAGTAGCGCACATAGTCTGACAAACTAATATCCACCTCTATATATACTTCTAGATGTCGCTGTTCTTATCTGCTCACTGGCAACTTGCTCACCTGACCTCTAAGTTAAGGTTGGTTACTAAATGTGGGGTGCAAAATAAAATGACGACTGATGGTGAAAAACGCAACACAAGCTTGTCCTTTGAAACACTGTCATCTCAATCTCAATGTTATGCTATTTAGGGGTCATGATATATGTTATTGTAATAACTCCTGATTTGTAAATAACCGAATGTCATATGGTGGTTGAGGACCTCAACATTTCTTTCCTCTGCACTTTTCCTCATTTTACGTCTATTCCCGCAGCTGATCTGTAAGGACTTAGTTACCAACATTTCTAATACAGCTGTTACCCAGGGTTCCAAAAAAAAAACTCCCATATGTTTGTATTCTATTTTACAACATGAACGACACCATACATGTCATGTATGTGTTGGTCAGCTAGTTATCTTTGCTCACCACTTTGCTACCTCTCTTTGACAGGGGACGAAGGAGCCCTGGACCACAGGCCCCAGCCGGCAAACCGTGTTAGCCCAGTTAGTCAACTGCTTCTATCTCAGCCCTGAATTATCTGAAATTCTCTTTCTATTCTATGTGTGTTCGGAGGATAAGGCTGAGAATTATTCTGCCCATGTTTATGTTTTATGGACAAGCCTCATTAATTACCTAGTTGGCAGTTACAATTAGGTGCCCAAAGTCAAACATGTCTAGAGTACTCTCTTACTGTTGCCACCACTGTCTTCAATGAACAGAACAACTTGCTCCATTCTCTTTGATTATGCTATTTGTCGAATATGGCCTAGTAATATTAACGAAATTTCACGCAGATACATTTGGAGTGGGCATGGAGGTTCTGAGAGGGTCAATATGAAGGATTCTGATATGAAGGGAAGCAAAAACCAATTCCATTGGTTCGAATCCCATCTTCATACGGCATCCCATTGGCTGTTCAAAGCTATTGTACTTCGATATTGAGAGTTGGGGATTCATGCATATTGCACAAATAAGAGTTGTACTAAACAACCAAAACAGTTACTTGTGTATTCTAGTATCTTTGGTGTTTGACGTTGCTCGAACGCTTGATATGTGTTTCTGCCTGGCAGTGATTGGCGCACCATATCAACTATCATATAAACCTCGCTCGAAACTGATCGATCCTCCAAGAAACATTGATTGGGTATGATGAAAGTGAAGTAGTTACATGACTTCCATGTTTTTTATTCCTTATATATCAGCGAGAATACAGGTTCAAGACTTCTTGAAAATGTTGCATTTCAAAGCAGCCTCCTCTGCATTTTGATTAACAACAAATGGAAAAACTGATGATAGATCCTCCGCACTGGGTAGGTGACTCTTTGGTCTAGGAGTCCTTTTCCTGGCCAAGTAACGTTTGCATAGACCCACCCTTCTGTTGACCCCTAGTGGTGATAGTAGGTATGTTATATTGTTGTTGACAGGGTGAGGCTGGCAAGGATGGTCCAATAGGAGTCCCAGGGTGCTACTGGACTGCCAGGAGCTCGTGGTGATGCTGGCGAGCCCGGAGAGCAGGGTCCAGCTGGTATCCAGGTGAGTGCTGTTTATTTCCTGCGATGTGGGGTTCTCTTCATAGTTAATCAGTGGCATCTAGAGGTACCTATAGAGTGTTTGGGTAGTCAGAGTCAGAGGTAATTCTGGCATTATTCTGACCTCGGAAAGCCATTTTGGGGGTCAAATGATCAAAATTCTTCTCCTAGAAGTCCATTGGGGGGTTTGTGGTTGGTGTCAATGTCATATGACCAATGAGGTGTAAAAGGTGTTCAGTAATCTGAGGTTCCTCGAGGGGTCAATTTAGTTCGAACAGTCAAGACGGGCCTTATACTTTAAAGAATAGATGAGATGATGATGCAAGTAGGATAGGTCCGTACTATCATTGACCAATGTTGCATATGGAGTGGTCAGAGGATTGATTCCAAAGTCATATAGGGCGATCAATTCAGGAATGGGATATTCCGGAATTTGCGTGGGCGAAGGTCAGTCTGAGGTAATCACTGAAAATTTATTGACAATCTTACATCAATGTGCAAATGATGAGGTGAGCGACTGTGTCATGGCACTCTTGTTCGATCTTGGCCTAGCGAGGGGAACCTATGTAAGTAGTATTGTGTACTGTTGGTTAGGTATGTGTATCTGTCTGTGTACCTGAGGTGGGAAGGCGTGCCCTCTAGGGGGGGTTGGTCATTTGGGTTTCATAGAGGCCTTATTCAGCTGTAACTCTATTTCAGTTGGTCCAACTGGTATTTTTTCAGGATAGGGTAGATTAGTAGGGAGTGAACAATGGGGTCAATATCTCCTGAAAGAAAAGTTTCAGGGAGATGGTATATGGAACGTTTGGCATAATGGAAGGTGAAATGCATTTGTTGATCTCAAGTGACCTATTTGACTTTTAATCTTAGGGTTTTTTCTTTTGTGTGAAGCTGGATTGTTCTTGTTGAGACAAACCAGAATGACTAACCTCCTGCAATGCTCGCAACTCAGGTTATTGAAATTTTAGTAGAAGGCCATGAATGGTTGATTCTCAAACTCCATAATTTGCGATCAGGTCGCCAAAGTTTTATAACTTGAGATCAGGTCACCAAGGTGAAAATGTCAGAGGTCAGATTTTATAAAACAATAAATGCGGCCAAAGTTTACGGGCAAGAAGAAATAAATGTCAATATTTAGCTATGTGATGGAGCTCAATGTGCTGCTGTACGGTTCTTGAGGTTGAGGGCCAAAGGTTGGTTTGAGTACCCTTCTAGCAATAACCTTGAGTCTGTACTCGTGAGTGCATTACACTGTTAGCAGTGGGTGCACATCATCGAGGGAATATTTCTCATGAAAATCAATCATGTGACAGACTTTTCGACAACATTCCTAGAAAGGTTGACATTGTGGGACTTCATGTACATAGCATTTCACTACGAGTCTGTTAATCAAACTATCCGGGTAATTTACCGGGGAATACTGGCTATATATGCTTCATTTCCTCCCACCGGAATCCCAGTCTTAGCTTGATTTGGTCCCGGGTCGCCTTTTTTTTTCATTGTTTCATATCTAGTCGAGCTCCCACAGACCAGCCTTAGATAATTCTTCACTTCCATTTCATTGTTCCCCATAGTATTCTCTTCCACAGCACAGGGTGATTGCTCCATTCGTTTTGCAATCCGTCTTGATTTCTCTTGTATTATCAGATATGATAATTGTCTCTTGTCATGTGCTATTATTACAGGGTCAACCAGGAGCCAGGGTGCTGCTGGCTTCGCAGGTAACCGTGGCGACCGTGGTCCAGCAGGCGGACCAGGAGTGCCTGGCACTCGTGGACGACAGGTGAGTGACGTAGCTTAACCCTGCCACTGGCTCAAACAAATCCTACTGCCCCTTCTCCATGTGAAACAACAGAATTACGTCATGGCCAACCACCACGTAAGGCCTACCTATTGCTGCATTCAGTCATTGGTCAATTCACTCATTCTATGCCTTCACTTCTGGGAAAGAATTCCAATAGAATCATTGCGCCATAGCTGTTTATTATAATCGTTGTGTCGACTGTCCAGTGTATCAAGTCTATTCATTCATGGAAATATATGTAGGCCTACTGTAATCAACACCAATCACAGAATCATTTATTGCGAATTGATAATTGCTCCGAACAATTCTGTTATTCACAGAATCACAGTGAAATTAGGTGTGTACACATCAATGGCAAACAGGTGGATACCTGCACTGCTGCTGCACACAGTAGCCAGTGTGTGGGCCAAGCATCCCCACAATCACTGAAGAATATAACAAAGAATCACCCCTCTCCCTGACAGCATTCCTCGTCATGAAGACATGTGGTTGCTGGGCTAACTGCTTATTTGTAACTGTGCTACTCCAAATGGTGCCGCCTTTGAACAAAAAACAAGAAATTGGCATCTCCCCGGGCAGGAGTTAGTAGAAATACAGTGTTATTATTTTTAGGGAGAAAATGATAACTGTGGATCTATTCCAAGTTTGGACCATGCAGTCCGGTCTGGCCACTCATCACCCTTAAGATTCAGTCTGAAATTTGATACTCCAATTTATTCCCGATATCCATCCTCGATATATATGATTGATTTAGTTCAATTGCGTCCATTGGTAGTCTGTTTTTAGGGATAGAATGTAACCGTGGACCAGCTGGTGCAATTGGTGCCACGGGACCAGAGGGTGAGGAAGGTCTCGAGGGTAAGGCTGGTCCGTGGTGCCCAGGGACCCCCAGGCAGTGGATGGTGACATCGGTGGCCCTGGCCCCGCCGGGCGACCAGGTCCATCTGGAGGCCAAGGAGATGAGGGAGCCGTTGGTGCGCCTGGGCCCCTGGAAGCAGAGGAGCAGATGGTGAGCCAGGTGGCTCTGGACCTCAGGGAGACATCGGACCACAGGGTCTACCAGGACAGCCAGGTCTTCAGGGCATCCAGGGAGATGAGGTAATTCACTATCCCGGAAACAGAACAAGTGCAGCTTTACCAAGACTATCTTCAGCTCATTTGTTTTTTGTTTTTCCAAGTATTTATTAGGCTGTCGAAACGTATACGGGAGTAGATATATATAATACCATAATGTGGGAGGGAAGTGTACTTGAAACCCTGGGGTTTCTTTGAGGCAGTACACTCCAAGAACAGAACAGGAAAATTTAACAATGTGCATGATTTACCCCCTCCCCCCCCCCACCCCCTCCAACCCAAGACAAACTCAAGCCCCAACCCGCATGAATTGTGGATTCAACTTGAGTAGGTTTATAATGAAGCAAACAATGGGATCAAACTTACACAAGGAGGAGCAAGAGTAATACTGCGTATTGCACGGTTCTAATTTCTTAGATTCCCGTTAAGTGGATAGGAATGAAGTATCTCTTTTTCGAGAGCTTGGGGTGTTAAGTGGCATCAGCTGAAATGGTTTTGTTCCCTCCAGCAATGCCTCTCCTGAGATTCAGCAGTTATACGTTTCATCAATACTAAGTATAAAGTGAATTGCATTTCCTCACAAGACAATTTCATCTATGAATCAGAAGGAAAAGAAACCGGAAAACTAACCCTCAAATTCGTCTCTCATTTGTCTGACTTCCATATTGTTATGTCCATCCAGTGAATGTTCAAAGGTATCAGCTCTACAGATATAACCCTGAGGCCGGCCGGGTACCAGCAGAACTCCGATGATCTATAGAGCATGTTGCACCAATCCGTGTGCTGGTCTTCCTAACATGTCCCTGTTTATTCTGAATCTTTGGTGACCCCAAGATTGTTTGGTCCTGACCTCTGACACTGATAACCTTGGCAAGTGTTCCTTGAGTAAGGTCCTATATATCACTCAACACTGTTCACAGGAATTTCAGCGGCCATTGACCTTTTGTATTTTTGTTAATTTCTCCAGGTGACCCAGGTGACCCAGGACCAATGGACCACAGGGTGGAGTTGGTGAACTGTAAGTATCAATATTTCTATTAATTTTCTACCTGAAAAAGATACCATCTTTTGCACACTGTGCAACCAATATTTTCACAAAATGTAGAACTTCTGTACCCTTTATTTTTTTATTTTAAAGATAGGTGTGGTACCCTTTTTTTTTTTTTAAAGATAGGTGTGGTACCCTTTTTTTTTAAGAAAGGTGTTCTTGACAACTTGATATTCATCACACACACCCTTTCATTGATTCTCTTTCTCGAATGTCCACACTGTGAGTACAGTTTGGGAGAGGAAAATAATGAAGAAATCAAATTTGAAAATTTAGTTTTGAGCTCAAACGATAATTGGATTTGGCATTGGGTCAGGGCCGAACTCGGCTAACAACTGTCGGCGTGTATATGTGTTTGGTGAAAGTTGCAATCAGTCCTTGACTAAACTAGGTGCTACACAATTAGGCACATGAGATAACTGCAGATATTGCAGAGATGGCATTTTTGGCAGCACTCTTCATTCATGTAAATATTCTACGAAGCATGTCCCTGATGTACTCCACTATTCAGCTATCATGGTGTGAAAGGTGAGTTTCATATCATGAACAGCATCAAAACAAAACTCATAAATTGAATCACTCCCATTGTCCATTTTCGCCCTGAGAGTGCTCAGCTAATTCGGTCAATGTTTTTTAGGTTTTATTTCAATTTGGCGAGTTGGAGACTGTTCCTTTATTGAAGGTTTGGTCATTCCTGAGAAATAAATGCTGAGGCATGAATCAACCTGTTGAAGGCGCTGGTACATTGTTGGCGGAGCGATCAGTTAGCGCCTAGACTCTCTGGAGAGAATTATATCAAACATAGAGACCGAGAGAGGTGAAAGTATCAGGAGAGGGGGAGCGTGACCGAACAATTCCCCCCCGGACAATTTCCACCCCCCGGACCATTCCCCCTCAACGGAATGTTTTTTATGTCAGAATTAGGGTTAGGTTTTAAAGTTAGGGTCACGTTTGGTGAGAATTGTCTGGGTGGAATTGTCCTGGGTGGATTGTCTGGGTGGGAGTTGTCGGGTGGGCGTTGTTCGCGGGAACCAGGGGGAGAGCCATGGAACCAGGAGCCACAGCTCATAAGGAAAGTGGGAAATGATGGAAGCAGCCAGGGCTCACAATACCCCAATGGACACACTCAGGGCTGTTTTATGATCACATCATCAACAGCTATCACTTCACCAATAAACATTGTTTGGAATAACATCAGCTGCTGTTGGAAAGATTCCCCGCTGTTGGAATCGTCATGCTGAAGTATTTCTAATCTACGATCCCTACAAAGTGGCTTGGGTCATGGCCGTTCTATCTTTCGTCCTGCTGGGTCCAATCGAGTATGTTCAACAGCAGGTAAGTTTGTTTCGTTCGGCTCTCAGCTGTCATCCAATACTTATGAATCTTGGATTCTATCTATATCTTATACAATGATAGCTTGATCTCTATCTTATGAAGATGATATCTCAATTCCTTACTGTTTTTTCTTTTTTCCTCTTCAGGGTATGAACGACCAGTTGGACCACAAGGCAGTTGGCCCCATTGACGTGATGTAAGTCCTCACACTACTAACCTCTTCTCCTAACCCTCTCCCAATGATAATTGGCAGTCTCTCCATTTTCGGTATCGGTTTATCTCGTTAGTGCCTGTTTTGTTTGCCCTCATCATTTTTGGGTCCATTGTCTGTTACCCTGGTTATATAGTTGGATGGACACAAGTGACCATTCTCCAAACATACTGTATCTGTCTCTAGTGCAGATCACGATTAGCACCTTTATCTTCTCTATTGAGATCAAGACTACACCCTTTATCTTGTAAATCAAAACCATAAGCCTTGTCGATTATACACGAATCGCCCGCATTTGTGCCCAAATCCACAATTTCTTATTTGCACAACCTTGACCACCCACTAGCAGTATTTTACATACCAGATGGGTATTGGCCTCTTCTGGTACCAAACTCACTTACATGGGTTTTCAGTGTATTCCCTTACATGGTGCCTATTGTATTGCCTTACCAGTATACTCCATGTAATTCCCTTTCAGAATTGTCCTGATAATTCCCTCACCAGGGTTGCCCGGACCATGCATTGCCCTACATTGATGCTCAGATGATTGCCCTTACAGGGGTTCCAGTGTAATTGTCCTCACAAGGTGCCCAGTGCATTGCCCTTACATGGTGCCCAGTGTCATTGCCCTCACATGGGGCCTAGTGTAGTTGCCCACATGGTTGCCCAGGTTTAATTGCCCTACAGGGTGCCCAGTGTAATTTGGCCTTACATGGATGACTAGTGTAGTTGCCGCTACATGGTCCCAGGTAATTGCTTACATGGTGCCTATGTAGTTGCCTTTACTGGGTCCCGTGTAATTGCCTTACATGGGTGCCCAGTGTAATTGTCCTCACAGGGTGCCTAGTGGTATAGTTGCCCTTATATGGGTGCCCAGTGTAATTGCCCTTCCATGGTCCTATTGTAGTTGCCCTTACATGGGTGCCCAGTGTAATTGCCCTTACATGGGTGCCCAGTGTTCAAATCACGGTCGGGTCATACCAAAATTTACAAATGGTACCTGTTGCCTTCCTCCTCTGACCGCTCAGCACAAGGGATTGGAGCAGGGACAAACTAGGGGTACGTTGCTGTCTTGTGTGTTACCTCCCGCACCCCACATTGAGGTATCAGGCCTGTTGAAGGATTCAAGCTGACAATGTACCTGAGGTTCCGTTCCAGGTGCCATGTCTGCACTCTTAGCAGGGCCTTGAATAGGTTTGATCATCTGTGCTGGGGGATGAACCTTGAAAAAGGTTTTGCATAGTGAAAGATAAGGAAAGACAAGAGAGGGAATTGAGCATGGATGAGCAGGTCCTGTAGATAACACCAAGCAAGCCAGTCATTTATGATACCATGCTAGCTGTCCAAAATCTTTTGACCCATACATTGGTTGGCTTGCAGGGCGAGAATGGTGCCCAAGGTGCCCGTGGACCACGTGGACCCGCTGGTGAGGTGCGTAAACCAGGGAGCAGAAGGAAGTGAAGGAAGGATGGACAAGCGGAGTCCAGGTAAAGTATGAATATGTGAACAGTTAAGCAGACAAGCCATATGAATGCATGGTTAGAATTAGATATATGTTTGTAACATGCATCATCTTGTAACTTGTCCTCAAAATCATGTATGATAACTGGTAAGCTAATGGGAATTAGACTTCCAGTCTCCATATTCCCTTTATGTGCTGAATAGTATGGTTCCATTACACAATACAACCTGCCATGCTTCAATCCGGAGTGTGCCTGGGAAAGATTTATTTGGATTTATATGGTCAATGGTTTTAGGCCACTTGATGTTAATTGAAGCAACTGCCTACATGTGTCAGCTGCAAGGATCAGCAAGTGGGGCTGTTCACAGATTTCGGACCCATGACGGGTCTCCACATCAGTAATGAAGTAGGCGAGACAACGCTGTGTCCACGACTGAGACACCGCAGTTGCAATCAGAAAGTGACGACGAGGCCTGCTGAACCATCATATCTAACTCTTAACTTTGAAATGAATAATTCATGCATACAACCTTGGACCTGACCCCATTGGATCAGAATTTCTTAACTGGTCCTGAGATGTCATTTCTGACACCTAGTAAGTGCTGAAGCTTTGAAGAAATCTGTTTTTTTCATCTCTCAGGGACCACAAGGAGCCCAAGGCGCTCGTGGAGAGGTTGGCGAAGCTGGCGGACAGGTATGTACTGAATATAACCTTCTACAGGGATACAGATGAAGTCTATCTCAATAAGGTGATAGTTGCTGAATCTCAGAAATATTATCTCGTAGCTCCTGGGGGAACAACGGACAGTGTCGTTTTTCATGAAAACGGGATGAAAAACTGTCCTGTGGTATATCAAACCTGAAACTGTATTGGCATATCATATTGATGATTCACCATAATGGCATGACCAAAATCAAATAGAACTGGGACTATTTTGTTGCTGGCTCTTATCAGTTCCAGTAGAATTATTTGCTAATAATAGTGATGAGGAAGCACTATCCTACCTTGTAGTCCAACATGCCTGGTCGATCAAGTTGAAGCTTGATGGGTGTGTGTGGAATTACTAAGCTTTTTGGCTGCCTGGGCTTTCTTAGAGTTGTTGCTGTGAGAGAGCTCTTATTCATCTTATTTTATTTCATGACTGATTAATCTCTTTCCTCTTTCAGGGCCCACAAGGAGCCCCAGGTGCAATGGGACTGCAAGGTGCCTCCGGAGAACCAGTAAGTGTCATCCTATTTTCAAACCACCTTGTATGTTGCAATATGTAACTCATTTTCTGTTCCAGATCTACTCCAAGATAAATAACACATTGACCAGAAAGCATACCACACATAGCATGTGTTTTACACATCAATCAGAAAGTATGTCACACACAGCATGTGTTTCAGCACATTTAAAAAAAAAAATATTTGCATTATACTATTTCTGTTTTTGAATGGAAAGGAGGGAAGAACAGCGTTGATTGTTGTCTTTTCTCAGCAATGTAACTCACATTCATACAGAAACCAACACTTGAATATCCTGGAATTATTTCAGCCAAATATGCGGAACTTAGGGTCAATTGATTGTGTGTATGGGGAATGTAATCTATTCAGCAAGTAATTTGTATTACCTGACAAAACTATTTTGTATTGACTGGATACTGACTGTGCATGTATGAGAATACTTATCTACACTGCTATTAGACAGGGCAAAGGTCACCTTCACTGTCTCACTCTATGCTGCAGTGTCAGTTACATACATACATGTAGTGTATGCACTGAATTCGAACCAAGTTCTCTTCTCTCTGATAGGGACCCGCTGGACCAGATGGTGGTACCGGACCCGCTGGCAGTGCTGGAAAACAGGGGTAATTGAATATGATATGGTACTACTTAGGTTATTTGGCAGAGGCCTGGTTACCTGTGTGACGGGTGCAGTCACTAGAAGGATTAGCCTGCGGAAGAGCGGATAATGTGGGAGCCGTTTTTTCCCCTAATAATGGAGGGAGATATCGCTCTTTGGTACATACCATGGTTGTATATCACCAACATATCGTCTGCAGGACTTTGTTTGACAAATCTCCAAAAATTGGAATATCTGCTCATTACCAATTCAGGGCATGGGCGTCAATCATCAATAGCACACGAGCGTTGATAGGATTGGGAGCAACCCTGAATAAATTCTTCGGAAAATCGCACAAATTTTGTCATGAATATTTACAGAAAAATTGTCAGTAACCTTTTCTCAAGAAAGAATTTATCCATGAATGATGCATCTGAAGCCTAAAAGCCACTGTTTTAGCTCTGTGCACAGGCCGTATTGGCAGCTTGTTTAGTCCCACACACCCGCCTCACTCCACAAGTGCACAAAATCTGAATCCTTCAAATTGGGAATAAGGAAGAATATATGTTTAATGTATGCCAAAACTAGGTTGGGGTTGTCTACAATTCTAGGTCAGATCAATAGTGATTCTCCAGCAGGCATGGCCGTATCCCACCTTAGGGTACCCTTCAATATGTGTCACCTACCATATGTGTCACCATTACAACTGTGGCTGTGCCAACCAGCAACAGTGAATATATGCAAAAAGGCAAAATAAATCTCGCTTTGGGGCTGATGAGATAAAATGCACCCCCTTTCAATACGACTTTTTGGGTCTCTCTGAACGGGTCTTTCAGGTGCCTCATCATGACAGCGTTTCGGGTTGCCAGGGTTACCGTGGAACCAAGGCCCAAGTGGCCCGTGGCCACAAGAGTCCAAGGTGCTCCAGGAAACAGAGGTGCTGTCGGAGACAAGGGACGCGATGGACGATCAGTAAGTCCCAAAATATCCCCAAAAATTTCTCAGTGGTTCCAAATACATTTTCTCCCAAGGATGCTCCAAGCCCTAACTAGTGAATTTACTCTGTTCCTTTTATTGAATAGCAGTTATCCAAATCTTCTTTCATGTGACCTCACTGTAACCTCACTAGCATCCGAAATTGCGCATCGGTTGGATCTAATTAGCAATCACTAGTGTGACCAGGCTCCAAATCTAAACAGGCACATATGTGCTGATTATCGTTTACTAACACCAGTAGTCCAATAAGTGTCTGAGGTTTCTTGCAGATTCCTATTTCGGTAGAAGTAAGCCATAAACCATCAGTGCCTAATTCAAGAGCCCCACAAAATGAGAGCTCATCCTAATTCAGTTGACTCGACGTTGCCTTGTCACCACCAATTAGCCCTCTGTTCAATAGCAATAATCTCTTCAACAGGTCAGGGGAAGAGCGATCATGTTAGAATTCAGAATAGAATGAGGGCCAACCCTACATGGGTTGCCGTCATGTGGTAGGGCAACGTGGAAATAGAGGCAAACCGTATGTTTGCCAGAAGAACATTAGGCCAACATTGAGCCATTTCAAGAAAGCAACTGCTAATGGTGTCAATCGAGCTGATATTGGGTAAACGTAGTGCAGCCAACCATTGGCTATTATACCTTGGGCCAATGCCAGCACAATGTTACACCAGCCGGTTTGCTTGCACACATACATGTATGTATAAAATTAATATTCCTAATATCAATGAGAGGGGTCCTACTTCCCTCTCTCTAGATAAAGAAAGTTGGTTATAACAAAGTTCTCACAAATGGGTGTACATATTTGCCATAGGCTGTGAGAATTTATAACAGTGTGTGGTGCACAACGGATGGCCTGTATGCTATACAGTTATAAGTGTATTACAGTATGTTCTTCTCTTTCTTCTTTTAGGGTGGATCCGGACCACAGGGTCTCAGAGGACCCAGGGACCACAAGGAATTGGTGTAAGTATACCCCATAGAGTATTATATAACTGCTAGAGAGTGCACTTGCCTTAGACGTGCATGATAGCATGGGGGCCCGAGCTATGTACAAATTTGCATTGCTGCCATGACCAGTCCAGGGAAATTGACGTTTGCCCGGAGCTGGTTGCGCCAGTGTGAGAATGCGTTGTTCGACACGCTATATCATGTACAAAATCCCTATGCTTGGCCCGACACAGGACACTACTTTTTAGGACGTGCACGCAGCGATCTCCTCATGTAATCACAATAGCCGTAGCCTAACGATAGGATACACACGTCTGTTACTACAGGGGTGCTTTCACAGACTTCCTGGAGCAAGCTCCTTGCGCGTGTTCCTGATGATGTGGACTTCTTTACAAAAACCAACGCAATTGATAATGGTTTTATATGCTCGCGTATGCCGAGTAGTTAACTTTGAAGTTGTAATATAATGTTTGTGGTTGGTGTAGGCTCTTCTTTCTTCCCTTGAACACGCGCGAACGCGCATGCCGAACAGTCCGCACTCTAGTTCTTAATCATGCTCTATGGTATACCCCCATATGTGGGTTTCCATTTCCCCACCTGAAAGCAGAGCTGTCCCACGAATGGTCACATATCTTGTTGTAACAACTCTAATACTCTATCATCAATTGTATTGATTATCTCTGGTTGTAGAATATGCATGTCATGAGGGGGAGGGGAAGGGATGAAGCATAACATACATGTTTTGATGTGTGGACTTGACCCCATCACCGAATATGAGTTGTGGGCACAGTCTTCGGTGCACAGTTAGTTTTTTTTGATGGATTCTGGCCGCCTCTGATTAGGATTTCCTTACAGCTGTAGATGTATCTTGATGTTTGTTTCTTTGTTTGTTCGTGACAGGCAATCAGAGGACGACCAGGACCATGGGACTTGCTGGAGCACAGGGTCAGAGGGTAAGTGCCTTACTACTTTCCACATTCAATGATTATCGTTCAGCTTTGATTTAATCCCCATAGATTGGAGGTTGTTGAAAATACGGGCTATTCACAATCAACACCTGCTGAAGAACTCTCTGGAATGGAAGATTTGATCCATATTCAAACTCAGACACTTTATTAACACCTTATCATATCCTTGTCATCTTATCGGGCAATTGTTGTCACATGAAATTGAAATGAAGTACCACTGTGGCAAAGAGTTTTAGGATCAGACAATTTGGTTTGGGTTGTTCCATTTCTAGCAGTGTATTGTGAGGATGGCACCACTTTTTTTTTTTATTCTATTCCGATTACATAATTTGTAAGTTAGAGGAACTGGAGTTATACTGATTCCCCGACATAGGTAATTTTTCTCATGAACACGAGCGCCTGAACTCATTCCATGTCTCTTGCTCCTTATTTTAGTTGGGACCCTGGCCACAATTCTGGCTTTATACCTTTCCGAGAATTACAAAGCTACACCATTGCAAAGAGCCCCTTTAAAAATGCTATTGCATGCTTCCACGCAATAGAGCAGCCAATAATATTCAGATGAAGTTTCTCTCCCAGTGTTCAAACATTTTGCATAAGAAAATGACTGGAACCAAACTTTCTTGACATTTTCTTGACTTGATGTTATTAACAGGGAGCTGATGGTGAGGAAGGTCGTGCTGGTGCTACTGGTGAGACAGGAGCCGCTGGCGCCCCCGGACCAGCTGGACCACCAGGAGCCAATGGCATTGATGGATCAGATGTAAGTATAATGATGGTATAATAGGGCTGAGTTACCCAGTCTGAAACGAGCGCCCTGCACCAATGTGACCATTGAAGGGATAAAGGTTAACCATATGTTGATAAGCGATGGCCCAGTAAGGCTAAGTTACCCCCTCAAGAACCATCACCCTACAGCGGTGTGTGTGATCATTGAATAGATCAGTATTATATGATATATCTGATGTTAACATGACTGATTTAGTAAGGCCAAGTTACCAGCTCAAAAACAAATCAACGCCCTAACCAGTGTGACAATGGAATGGATGAGAGGTCAAGTTCAATGGTCATGTAACAGATTCTTCAAACTAGCACAGGTGAATAACAAGGATATATCTATACCCTACATCCCCAGAGTCAGAGATTCTAGAATGTTGCCCTTGAGTTATCTCAATTCTCTTTTGGGGTACATGTTATACATTGACTTTGTATTACAGGGGCTCATGCTGCCCTCCCCCCTCCCCATGTTTTGAATGACTATTACAAAGGATCCCACTAAACCCCTCCCCACCCTGTGATGTCGAAAGGGGACTTTTGCAATAGCTGATGGTGCCTCATTGCGGCACTTGGATCAGCTAAAATTTTGTCCAGCTAAATTCTGTTTCGCTTCAATAATGTAATAAATAGAAAGAACCAAAAGTCAAGTCATATCGACTAAATTAGGCTAGTAAGGCTAAATTGCCAAATGTTATTGATAAAACTGAAAAATCAAGTTATTCTTTTGCAATTTGCTTCTGCTGAAAAACGAGTTGTGGCCTCGAAAGAAAGCAATCGTCCAAGGTCATGGCTCTCTCTAATTTCTTCCCCCAGGGTCAATGGGGGCCTGACCAGACCCCAGGTCCCGCTGGTTGAGCAGGTTACCGTGGTGATGCTGGTGCAGAGGGACTTGGTGGACCCCTGTAGTTGTTATGGAGCACCAGTAAGTAAACAGTTCCACCATTTGTTGAGAGCCATGTGCGATGAAGTTCCACTAACCCTTCTACTTACTAAGTTAATTCTGAGGAAGCGTGGGGCTGTTGAAGGAAATTGGAGAATAATGGGCTGTATCATGAGTAATTGCCATATACCATGAACCATATTAATACTTTACCATGAAGTTAATTTTGAGAAAGCGTGGGGTATTGTAGAGCATGTTAAAGTTATGTGGTATATCATGGGTAGTTGCCATATACAATGAACCAAATTTACCCTTTGACTATTAAAGCTCATTCAGCCTTTGAAGTATTCAAGAAAATAAGCATCAATGATATTGAAAATAAGTGCTATCGTTTGATACCTGATCTACAAGAAGAAATTCAGTCAAAATTACAGCACTCAAATCATTCCTATTTCGAATGAAATGGTGATCAGTCTGCTAATTTTAAAAAAATGCGGGCTGGCCGTAACAAATGTATTTGTTTCACCACAGGCACCTATTCCATGAAATTACAAACTTTGACCAAATACTATCGTTTCAACAGATTTTTTTCTTCAATTGATATCAGTCATACTAGGCCCACAGTAGATTACCTACAGTATGGGTAGATTCTTGGCTGACAGCGGGACATGAATTGGAGGCTGAAATGGAGCTTTAGATTAATTCTGAGAAAGTGTGGATTATTGTAGAGCATGTTAATGATGTGTACCATGAGTAGCTTCCATATGAACCAAATTTACCATGTGGTTATTGTGAGGCATGTTGAAGTTAATGGGACGTACCATGTGTGGGAGTCATATGCAATGGATAATACTAACTCTTTGACTACCAAGTTATTTCTGAAGGTGAAATGCTTGTGAGCACCACAGGGTTACCATGATGAGAAATGGTCCCACATGGCATAATCTGCTGTGATTGCAGATTAGGAGAGTAGCCAGATCACTCAATAGTGTAAAGAATAAGATGGGAGGGGGGGGGGGGGGTGCTATAGATTCATTACACCTGAGTGACTCGCAGGACAGGGGTGTGTTTTCAATGCTTTTGATCAATCCATTCACAGTGCATGAGTGCTCTTGTAAAATGGACAATGCTGCTAATGGAGATTATGAGACTGAAGCTTCTGCTCTCTCTCCTTACAGGGTATCAACGGACAGAGAGGTGCACCTGGCAAATCCGGACCAAGGGGAGCCCCTGGCCCATCTGGACCTTCAGGCCCCAGATGGAGAAGTTGGACCTACTGGCTCTGTTGTGAGTATACTTTACAGAGAACTGAATGGGAATTGGTTGCTACTGGATAAAATCTGAAGGGTCAAAAAGAAGAAGTGGAAATCCATGTAAGCCTGACCTTGCAAATGGTTTGCGCAGTTGGAAGAGCATCTGCTCTCCACTGGGAGATCGAGTTCAAATTCCGGTGGGGTCATACCAAAGTGTTTGTAGATGGTACCTTTCTTAGTGCTCAGCACAGGGGTTCAGAGTAGAGACAAATAGGGGTAGGCAATTGTAAAAATGCTGTCTGTTGCCGTCGATGTCCCCCACATTAAGGTACTGCCAAAGAGCCATGGACTTATTCTGCGTACCGGGTGAAAGATAGCAGCTGACAATAGGGTGCAGTAAACCAGGTCTGTACCCTTGCTGGCCTTGATAATTTCAATCCTCTGCTCTGCAAATATATCATAAAGAGGACAAATATTGCTGGCACATCATCGTACAAGGAAACCTGCTGGGGTTTACATTTTTGTTGGATAATTTAGTGGGGTAGCTAAGGACTGTGACATAGCTTGTAGGAGCTCTCATAACCTGTCCGTAGCTGTTCTGCAGAATTGTGATGTCTTCTTGCTTGGCAGAGGGGGAGAGATTCATTAAATGGCTCGTAGAGTTTCTCTCCTTCTTAGTTTGCAAAGATAGATATTGGTTTCACAGAGGTAATTTTTTTATTTTTTATAATGAAGGTAAACCAACTCTGAATATCCGAAATAAGCACATGTACCCATGCCTATATGGATGCGTATCACCGCGAATGAGTTGTATGGAATATCTTCCTTAAAAAGCAAGCAACGACAATATGCATGGCTGCTGCATTTTTTATGGTCTTTTCGCATGAACTTGCGGAGTTTTCTCTTCCGAAACAAACTTTTGTTTTTGTGAATATGTGATTTTCACATCCAGCCCGGACCCAACCTTGCATCTATGAGATCCCAGCCTTACTCATTCGCCTATCATTTGCCAAAAACTGAGCGAATTCACCTCATTCATTGATGATTCTATTGCTTCAAGGCCTCAGAATCAAATTGCTATGCTCGAGTGGATAAGGTATTTTGTTTGGATGCCAGATCTCTATTCGTGCATATCTGTGTCTTGTTCTCTGACATTCCAGCTTTTTCATATTCACAATAACTGCTATTTTGCTCATTCCTGTTACTCTTTCTTTTCTTCCTTCAGGGAGCACGTGGTCTACGGGTTCCACTGGCGACCGTGGTCCAGCTGGCCCAGCTGTAAGTATTACATCCTGCCAATGTTACTGGATTGTGTTGGGGTGATACGAGGGTAGCATTCTGGGCAATCTCTCAGGACACACTCTGGTAGCTCTTTGGTTGCTACTGGGAACGCCCAACGTGGCCTCAGAGTGTTTCGAACATGCACGCAATACTTGGGGGCAAGAACGTCTGACAATTCCATGTTACAAGTGAATATTTGTGAAGGTAGTCACCTCCGATCCTCTCTCTAAAATCAATATCTCTATCGCATGTAGGGTAAAGTGGATATTGTGGATGAAACCACTCGCCTGAGGCCACACCAGATAGGCTGTTCAGTTGTCAACAGATTCAAACTCTAATGTGATCTGTTTGCCAACTGCGCTAATCTTATCTCTGATAGGATGCTAACAAGACCAAATTTGTTGAAAGTTATATCCAATATTCATTCATTATTCCTCCTGAAGTGAAATTGTTCAGAATCTTTTAGTTGTATGAACACCAACAGGCTTAATCAGATTTCTGTTTCATTTTTCCTTCTCAATTTCAGGGTCTGAAGGGACATGTTGGATTCACTGGCCCACGTGGAAACGCTGGTGCCCCTGTAAGTATACACTTTAGCTGCAGCTATCTATAGGGTACCTTAGGATGATTCCTAATTACTGAGTGCAAATTCGGATATTTAATTCATTGCTAAAATGATTGAACCTCACGTTATCAAGACCATATATGTGAAGTACAGTTCATGTGTGTGAAAGTTCTGTTTTATGAGGTACAGTTGATGACAAGTGTGAATATTAGGTTCTGTTATATGAGGTACAGTTGACGAGTGTGAGTATTATGTTCTGTTATTTGAGGTACAGTTGACGAGTGTGATAATTATGTTCTGTTATTTGAGGTACAGTTGACAAGTGTGATGATTATGTTCTGTTATTTGAGGTACAGTTGACAAGTGTGATGATTATGTTCTGTTATTTGAGGTACAGTTGACGAGAGTGAGTATTATGTTCTGTTATATGAGGTACAGTTGACGAGTGTGAGTATTATGTTCTGTTATTTGAGGTACAGTTGACGAGTGTGATAATTATGTTCTGTTATTTGAGGTACAGTTGACGAGTGTGATAATTATGTTCTGTATTATATGATGTACAATTGACAGATGTGGTTATCATGTTCTGTTGTATGAGGTACAGCTGATGACAAATCTGAACTCGGCATAATCTCATAATGTTCTATTTCTCCCTGACAGGGATCTGAGGGATCTCGTGGTGAATCTGGACCAAGAGGACCACGCGGAACTGGTTTGTAAGTTGTAAATTCATTTTTTCTGTTCAGTTTGTTCTGGATGAACTTGTATGACAATGGCGAATTACCCTCTAGGACATTTGTACTAGATCCATTCCTATTTATTCTGCAATAAGTCTCCTACAGCATTGAAACTCACATTTTCCTGAATATTTGTTTGCAGGGACCAACAGGAAAGTCTGGATCAGATGGTAGCCCAGGACCCCGTGGACCCAACGGAATCACTGGAGTCAGGGTAAAATTTCTCTCTTTAAAACTTATGACTTGAAATTGCCTCTGTCCCAATTGTAGGCTCTGATGAATTTGTGCAAGATATTAGTGAGCACGTTGTAAAATGCATGTGGAACATTGTCTATCATATTAGAGCAAATCTATATATTTGAAGTGAATGTTTGATACCATTGCACAACAACAAAAGTACTCGCTGATTCTTGGTATATATGATATCTTGGCACAATCTGTAGACGATTATTTATTTTTACACTCTAATATTTTTGGTGCATAGAATATCACTGTCACAGATTTGATACTGCCTTATCAACTGAGGAAAATGAAAAGGAAACTTTTGAAAGAATTAATAGCAATACAAAAGAATCAGCTTGGCATACATACTATCACAACTATGCAAAAACTTTTTCTTGATTATTATTACTCTGTATGATCTGCTGTCTATCCTGCTGTTGGTTGTGACCAATATTACAACTGAAATTATCTAGATCTGGTATCGAGAATGAAGAAGACAAACAAACCTACAAAATGAATAGTAAGAATAAAAAGCAGAGGCCAGAAAGAATGTTGTTGTTGCTTAGTTCATGGAGTTCTTTGTTCGCTATCTTTGTTAGGGACAAGCTGGTGAGGATGGTCCAGATGGCCAACCAGGCCCATCAGGACCCCCAGGACGCCGTGGACCTCCAGGACACAGTATCCTACTCCAGACCAGCCTACCCCGCCTACCCAGTCAGTAGTGGTGGAAAGGCCAACGATCCTCTTGGCTACCTCTTCCGGGATGATGGTACCATCAACACCGGGTGGACCTGACTGCCGAGAAGGTTGTCGCTGCTGTCACCCACTATGAATTCCAAAGAGGCCAACCTGATGGCGCCATCCGGAACGAGAACACCCAGCACGATCCTGCCGGGATCTCTTCAGGTGCTACCCAGGTCTTGAGAGCGGTGAGTGCCCACAGTCATCTGTGCAGTTGTAGGTCACTGAAGAGACAATTGGGAAGAAAATGGACTGAAGAACACAATCATCAACAATCTTTGCAGTTTTTCCGAGCAAGATATTATTATAGTTGGCGAGTGTGAAAAGTGTTTGTCGAGAGTGAGCAGGTGAATTTCATCCCTGTTGTGGAAATATTTTGTCATGAATGGGTGTTACATCAGGAGTTACTCACATGATCTAATTGATATGTCCTTCGTTTGTTCTCATCAAACATTTGTATCAGTGATTTTTGGTGTCTAATACAGATATGAAGATTGTCTGTAATTGGAGTGTTTAGTAAAGGAAAGAAAATTTGGTTCAATTTTCTCTAAAGAATCTTGTTGTCCCCATTCTTCTCTGCTGTCTGCATGAGCAACAGTGACCCCCTGTGGTTGCTCTGGAAGTTTACATATTATTTAAAGTTCCATTTACCCTTTGGAATATTAAAGAAAATAAACATCAATGATATAAAAAGTGAGTGCTATCATTCGATACCTCTCACAATAAGAACTTCAGTCAAAGTACAGCACTCAAATATTTCTATTCTTGAGGGTAATATGGTAAACAATAATGAATAAGAAAAAAAAAATGATGGCCGGCAGCAACGAATGAATTGTAGTTTCAGTCAGTACAAAGATTACTATAGTATGGGTAGTTTTGTGGCTGGAAAGGAGAACAAATGGAAATTCAACTGTATACCACTCGTGTTTGCAGACTAATAATACTGGATTGACCCACAACGGATGGTTCCATCAAGGATGCCTTCAGGGTATACTGCAACAGGGAGACCAAGGCAACCTGTGTTCCACCAACTGTACCCATCACCGCCAACGCCACATGGTTCGTTGGAGAGACTGGCCACACCTACTTCAGTGACATGCCAAGCGGTAGTAAAGTGAGTGTACACTATCAAAATCAAAATCGAGCTGTATCAAAGCGCAATTCTTCAACTTTTGAGGAACTGGGAGCAGTGACTGATCGAACTGAGTAGTATTTCATGGCAGGGTAGCCATGTCATCTGAATCTCATGGTGAAATTTTGTGAATAGCCAGCTGAATCAACTGAAAACAGATTTTTCACCCTATGGCACCTTAACTATCGATAAGATTCTTGTTGACCACTCCCACAATTAGCAGAATCTCTAACATCATTGCCCATGAAAACCAGGGTTCCCTCGGTCCGGAAAACCTACAAAAGTCATGGAATTCCATCGATAAAAATCCAGGCTTGGATACTTTGTAATCAGGGAAAGTTGTTGAGTCATGGGAGAGTCAAGAAAATTACATGAAGGGATGTTGTTACGTTACGTTGTTACGTTATGAGATATAGAGAAAGTGGAGGAAATCCCTCATTTTGGTCATGAAACTTGATTGCCAAGATTTGCAGGAATCCTAGAAAACAGACAGAGCCTGCTGCTTCTTATCTGATCTATCCATCCATCCATCTATCTACAGTTCACATACGAGGCCCATGCCTAACAGTTCTGAGGTATTCTTGAGACTGATTGAATTGAGTGGTATTGTGGGGTTTTCCAATGAGTATGCTTTAGTATTCCTTATTATTCTTTACTATCAACAGTTCACATAGGAGGCCCATGCCTCACAGTTCACATTCCTGAGACTGATTGAATTGAGTGGTATTGTGGGGTTTTCCAATGAGTATTCTTTACTATTCCTTATTATTCTTTACTATCAACAGTTCACATAGGCGGCGGCCCATGCCTCAACAGTTCACATTCCTGAGACTGATTGAATTGAGTGGTACTACTCGGGTTTTCCAATGAGTATCTTTACTATTCTCTATTCTTCTTCAGCTAATCAACATTTCACATACGAGGTCCCATGCCTCTCAGTTCACATTCCTGAGACTGAATGTCAGCGAGGCCACACAGAAGCTCACCTTCTACTGCAAGAACGTGGTAGCTGTCGGTGAGGGCTTCCGAGGGGATCACAGAGAGTCACTGCTCCTGCTCACATGTCATGAACCGTCCTTAGCATGGGCCAGAGAGCACTGAACGCTATCAAGTAATAGAGGATGGATGCCAAGTAAAGTTTTTGAATCTTGCCAGTTTCTGTATGATCAAGTGGGGCACATCTGAGTTGCCTCGCATTTGATGGCTACCCATATTTGGCCCTAATCCTAGTGATAGGTAATGCATCATGTTATTGACAAGTGCATCTTATTCTAACAAACAACATCTGCAATCTCCGGGCCTTACGGTGTAGAATCCAAACCAACATGGAAAAAGGGCTGAAATGTTAACCTACGAATACTGTAACTTCGAATACGCGGAATAGAAGAGATCTTTTTGCACCTCCATATCATTAACCATATCATAATCTTGGGAACAGGTAAGATTGAGTGCCATTTACGATACAGCTTGGTATTGAATGTCTATGCACTTCTAAGCCAGTATTGGTTTGATATGATTCATGTTGCTTGTCCTAGTCACCAAGCGAGCGCGTTTTGTTTTCGGAAACGCTGGGGTTTGTTTGATTTTTCAAGTCTAGCTGCAGCACCAACCCCCATGAAAGGCGCAGAAGGCAAATTTAAAGTTTCATGGACCCCCAGATGGCTGGAAAGCCGTAGAAATATTTTTAAACCAATCGCTCAGCCTGTTAAAACGGGAAAGGATAAGCAACCACTCCACTTTTTGTGTGCATGGGGTAATTTTATATCCCAATATTGGGAAGCTTACATGAAAATTGGTGATGGCTAGATAAATGTTTCAAAACACTTAGTGTAGAGTTCCCCACCCTCCCTTCCATATTGACATATACATGGATTCTACTTGGCATGGTTTTGGCAGTGTATTTGGTAATATAAATATATCTTTTAAAAAACAAATTATTGCCTTTTTTTACTCACTTGCTCTTTATTTTAGAGGACCCAACTTTTTCTTTCGGTGGTGTCATTTAATCACCACAGGAACGAAGCGCAACCATGGAATTTTAAAAAAATGCCTGTGGCCGAATAATCAAAGTTTATCATCACCAGTTGAACATTCTCACTGGTGATGTCAACAATCGTAATACAAGCACGAATCTTAAACATAAATTGCTTCCAACATAAAACCAGGAGTCATTAGGTAATCATTTTTCATTCCCGAGGTGCAGCAAGTCTATGTTCCGAAATCTTGGATAAATAAATTCAACCTGATTTCATTCATAAATGAGTTCCAAAACCGGTATACAATGTCATATTAGGACTACAGAGAAGTCTGTAAAACCGGGTTATGGGTGGTAGGAAGGCCTCACTTCCAGTGAGTCGAGGGTCAGAGAAAAATCTCAATATGCCAAGATTGTAATTTGTGGGCCCTCGAACGAAATCTTCCAGGATAATGGTAGCCATAACCCACCATCATACCAGGTGTGTTGTTCCCAACTGGGTTGCTTACACAGAACTCTTCGTCTTCAAAGGTCTTTGACAAAGTATTCTTTGACTCCAGCTCTGCTGCTGTGATCCACATCAGTTGCTTCTCTTCATTACATTCATGTGGATTGTTCGTGGATTTATGATCCATTCTCGTCTTCTCTTACAGTTCCACACTGAGGATGGTCAAGTGCAGTCTTGGAATACTACAAGGTCGACCAGGAAACTGCCAATAGTTGACGTTGCCCCAGCAGACATTGGCTTGGAGAGCCAGGAGTTTGGCCTAGAACTAGGACCTGTTTGCTTCGTATAAATCAATTTTTTAATGGTTTACAACAATTTTTTTTGAGTAGGCCCACCTCTCTCGCACAGTGACATGCTGCTGTTCAAACATCTATCCCCCTAGCCTGGGGGTAACGGATTGTGTGGTGTCCTATCGTAGGGAAGCTGTCAGGACCTAAATACACTCACACTGCACACCTTACCATGCGAGAGAGGCTACTCTGACTGGATTCTTCAAATTCCTCATCCTTTTTTCAAAATCTTCTTATAGTACCATCCAATTTTGTTACCATAAAAAAATTATGTAAGTGTACTGTACGTCTTTTTCTCTAGTTCTTGAATGAGGGAACAGCATGGGAAAGATTTTAAAAATCTCAAGAAATCCCACGGCGGCTCTGCTGCTATTTGGGTGCTATCGAACTTATAAGGAGGAACAGGCTCTCGCTGAATGAGCTCCTGTAGATTTAGAAGCCAACTAAACCCACTGACCCTACAACATATGAGTGGGCTAGTGATATTCCGAATGGGAAATTGCTTGCATTTATATCTGTAATGTTTTCTATGGTAAATACAAATTGAGCTGTTTCAATCTGAAGATGTTATTTTTTTATATTGGAAATGAGAAAAAAAATAAAATGAATTTCAAGCTTCCCTATGAAAAACCCTGCCTGGTGTTGTACTTCTTTTCTCTGGGATTCTTCATGTAGTAGCACCATTCTCCCTCCCCTTACAGTTTTGGTGTTTCTGCTCTTACGTTCATGATTCACTGTAGAAAATCCCAATGATGTAAAAAAAAAAAAGTGTAGCACTATTCTCCTTGCATTATAATGCTCAACAAGACAAAATAGTCTGAATTCTACTTGTAATAGTGTACATCTGCCTGTACCTACTGTGGTATTACACTAAGCTTGTCTCAAGGTCAAATATGGTAGAAATGATTTCATGTGAGGACGAACTGAAAAGTTCGTCAGCACAATATCTTGAGTTTTTGGGCCATGACATGAACAAAACCAAATGTCTGCTAGCGTTGGGAGTGCACCAATTTTGATCCATCAGTTGACCAGCATCTAAGTGACTTTTGACCTTTGTTTCCTTGTGAATCAAGTTTCTTAGGTCATTTTCGATGACAGCAGAGTTAATTTTCACTTTTGGACTTCTAATGATCTCTGGTGAAATTAACATGAATATTACAGAAGGGAACAGAAGAATATGTATCAGTGATGCCTTGCAAGTGGACATTCTGGGTTCTCTGGGCTCAAATTCCAGCAGTCGCTACACTTATTTTCCTTGTAGTTGCGATGGGTGAGGTCTTCACTTCATGGTTAAGCTGTGATGCAGTGGACTTTCTAGGGTCTCGTCGATCTGCTGTGAGCAGTCATGTTGAACTTGAACTCCCACCTCATATAGAGTGGTCGGGTCCTGGAGTTCAGTCCTTTCAGGTGGGGACACAGGTGGGGGGGGGGACATGAAAGGCAGTCCCAGGAGCAGGTTAGAAGTAGTTCACCCTGCCTCGATATCATCCGAGCAAGGAGATCGCCCCCAGTCTCGCCTGGATACGCAGTGGTCACTTCCATCAGTACCATGCAAACAATTAATACAATGTCATTCCATTGCTGCTTTCAGCATTGACAGAACAGCTAACTAATTAGTGAACAAGTCATAATCATGAGCTGATATGACCATGCTACCCGAGGAGTATAAGTTTTGTGGAAATGCAAATTAGACACAATACTCAACTTCCATTGAATAAATATCTCAGGATCAATAGTGGACTACAATATTTTTTATGGGAATCCAACACACTTGAACATTCGCATGAATGAGGAAATTATACAAACTGAATAACCATCCGTGACTTGAGTAAATGTTCAAATTTTGTGGTAGACCATACACATAAGTTCATAGACATTGAACAAACTTTCGAATAACCTCCAGTCTATGTTAAAAATGTTGGAGAGAAAAATATTGATCCATACCCACCAAGTTTCATGAAAATCTGGCAAACTCCAAAATTGTGCATAAATATGCGAATTAAACACTTTGAATTACCTCCAGTGACCCTGAAACCATGATAAAAATCAGAACTGAAGTTGAACCATACCACCAGGCTTCATGAAAATCCAACCAACTTCCAAGGTTTTGCCATAGATTATGCTTATTAGACACACTGAATGACCTCCAGTCTATGTTAAAAATGTTGGAGAGAAAATATTAAGCCATACCCACCAAGTTTCATGAAAATCTGGCAAACTCCAAAATTGTGCATAAATATGCGAATTAAACACTTTGAATTACCCCAGTGACCCTGAAACCATGATAAAAATTCAGAACTGAAGTTGAACCATACCCACCAGGTATCATGGAAATCCAACCAACTTCAAGATTTTGCATAAATTATGCCAATTAGACCCACTGAATGACCTCCAGTCTATGTTAAAAATGTTGGAGAGAAAATATTAAGCCATACCCACCAAGTTTCATGAAAATCTGGCAAACTACAAAATTGTGCATAAATTATGCAAATTAGACACTTTGAATTACCTCCAGTGACCCTGGAACCATGATAAAAATTCAGAACCAAAGGTCAACAATACCACCAGGTATCATGGAAATCCAACCAACTTCAAGATTTGCATAGATTATGCTTATTAGACACACTGAATGACCTCCAGTCTATGTTAAAAATGTTGTAGAGTATAAAGTGAGCCATACCCACCAAGTTTCATGAAAATCTGGCAAACTACAAAATTGTGCATAAATTATGCAAATTAGACACTTTGAATTACCTCCAGTGACCCTGAAACCATGATAAAATGCAGAACTAAGGTAAACTATACCCACCAGGTTTCATAAAAATCCAACCAACTTGCATAAACTATGCAAATTAGGACACAATGTATGACCTCAATTGACCCTGAATCTTCTATCCTGAACATATGTGCCGAACCAAGTCACCGTAGTATATATTGTACCTCTGTCATCTAGCTAACGAGACTAGACAATGAAAATAGGCTAAGTGATTACTATTTGTGATTTTGTGCCCAAAATCTAATCAGAATGTTTTCACAAAACCCCGAACCACATCAAATTCATCAAAATTGGGTCTTGCTGTTTCGGAGAAATCCTGCTAACGAGGAAGTGGGACACACACAAACAGACAAAGTGATTGCTAAGTCTCTCCCGGAACTTTGTTCAGGCGAGACAAGAAGACAAAGACTGGGAAATTGAGGAGGAATCTGTGCTGTTTATACAAGCCAACCACAATTTTATGTGAGGTTTGTGTGGTCATATTCCATAATAGATATCAAAACTTACAAAAAGTGTTGTTACAGAAAATCAATAGTCATTCCCAAACAATCCCTTAAAGGACAACTACAGGATGAATTATAAAGAGGCTGATCTATTATGGGAACCAGGAAAGCCAAAAGGCTTAGTTATAGACGAGTTGTTTGTAGGTTCCCAATTTTTTCCCATTTTTTTTTTTTTTTTTTTGGGGGGGGGGGGGGCTTCAAAGGGGGCTAAACAGGAGTGGATAATTGGTTGATTACTATCTAAGCGGAGCACCACCATCGGGTGTCGCGGCTCGTACACGAACATTTTTGTCCTCACAAACTCTCCAGATGGCCGAAAACGGCACTCCACAAGTGTCTATCCTGCATGTTTCCAGCCTTGAATGTAGATCGTGTGTCTGCAAATTTCTCAAATAACGTGAAGTGTTCTGTAAGAAATAGTACTAATATGATATCACATGGGTTACTGCGATATAAGAATCATTGTTGGGGTGTCGTGGCATTATTGCAATATGACATTTGCTTCATAATTGACCGAATGCACATTTGTTTACGAAGCTGTTTGACGATCATGCTAAACTGTGTATTCAATCAGGTCACCCCAGATTTGCGCAGTTGCAACTTATATAGCCGCTTGAAGCCAGCAGGAGCGGCTCTAGACCAGTATTTTCAGGAGATGGGCAGTGGGATTATAGGGTTTTCAGACTTTTGAACTCTGGTGACCTCAGATGAACTTCTGACTGCAACAAAACACAGGATTCATGTCCTCATCATGGGAACACACATGCCAAGTATGATCTTCATCCATCCAAGTGGGGTCAGAGTTATCTGTTAACAAGCAGGGGTCACACACACACTCAACATAAACATACACACACCCACTGTCATACTGCTAAATTCCTCTGACGTCGCAAGGAAAATCAAAGAAAGTGTTCATGCGACTTTCGTTCCCGCGAGTCTTTTAAAGTTTTCTTGCAGGGTATTGTGCAAGTTGGGAAGCATCCCATCATACATAATAAAATGATGGCATCTTGCACAACCCTGCAAACCTTTTTTTTATTTTAAATTCACACAATATTTTCACTTCGAAAAGCATTTATTCTATGGGAGGGGATTGCTATAGTTGGTTGGTAGGTAATTGCATGATAACTGGGGAGAGACAAAATTACGCTAAATGCTGACTTATTCAACAATGAATCAATGAAAACTGACATAGCTTCCGGGTTGTCCCAGTTGACGTAATGCGATTTTGTGCAATTGGGATTCCCGCATAATGGCCCCAAACTTTGAAGGGGCCATAACTCCACATAGGATCATCGTATTTAAATGGGTTTGGACCTTACAACCGTTTCCAATCTCTATGATATACCTCTGTTGTATCCAAGCCTGCATTGTCCTTTAAAATTCAGGAATCCCTTGTACCATACTTGCATCACAGCCCTCAGATGCAGACAATAAATGTATTCTCTCCTTCCATATCTTTGTGTTCAACCAACTCTCACCTATTGAATTATGGTTGGTTTGTGATGTGTTTTTGGAAGTTCTTAGTCAAAAACACTCTTATAACAGAGTACTGTGTGCAGAAAACATGACATGGGAAGTTATGTGAAGATATATGCACATTATTTAGACAAACATGCACATGATAAAAAAAAACAAGGCGATCGCCAAAAAACGTCTCGCCTGGTTGCGCGATCAGTGGTTTATTATTCCACTACACAAACCAACAATCACCCTCTTTATAACAGCGTAAACTGTCACAGAGCTATGGTTTACTCGTTCCCATTGCTTATTCTCCATAAAGCTATTATAATATGGAATCATACAAATTCAGACCACATCAAACACATCTGATTCCAAATGTTAACGGACCATACTACTGATTTTGCCGAATTCTTACCAATAGATTTGGAAATTGGAATAAATTATGAAATTAGGCACCTACAATCCCTCTACAGACCTTAGCTGTACCTTTAAAATGATCAGGATCAAAGGTGGATCACATCTACCAAGTTTTGTGGAAATCAACGAAACTTTCAAAAATTGCATAAATTATGGAAATTAGACACATTAAATGACTTCCAGTGACCCCAACTTCACTTTTAATTTCTTGGGAACCAGGAGACCGGCCACATCCACTACGTTTCGTGAAAAAATCAGACGAACTCGAAAATTCGCATAATTTATGCAAAAAGTTAGACCACTTAATTAGCATATTTTAGGCTGAAAATCTAATCAGTTCATCTACCTGTCATCCAGTCCTACCTGCCAAACTAGCATCATTGGAGCAACTACAGTTCCTGCATAATCTTGCTAACTAGCTAAAACAATAAATTAAAAAAAACAATTAACCCAACTTAATGATGACTTGCTGGCACAAAATCTAATCAGATCGTGTACACACAACCCTGGTGCTACACACAAAATTTCGTCATATTCAATCTCATGGTTTGTGAGAAATCCTGCTAACGAGAAAGTGTCATACACACACACATACACACACTCCAGACGTGACACACTGAAGTCTCTTCCTGACTTCCATTCAGGCGAGACAAAAATGAAGCCAGCTAACCTTGGGGCAACAGCGATCCCTTGACTTATTTCTGATACCCTATATCCACATAAACACATGCGAGTACTCGCATCTCATATGGGCAACATCCGATATTTTTCCACGAAAAATGACACCATCTTGACAAAAAGTGCCAATGGCACAGTGGCTCACCTATTGATTCTGTATTATTCAATGTGATGTAAAGGGTACCTTAATACAGCCAACTTTCAGTTCATCAATCCATTGTGGTTAGAGTGGAATTTGCTACCCCGGTCGAACACGAGGCGTGGCAATTCCCGCAATTAAATCTGACCTCAATTCATGAATCTGTACCATCGGCAGAGCTCAAATTACGCCGGGGCGAGTGCAAACCCACACATAAATAAGGCGTAAGTGCAAAACCTCGTGGAGCCCCCTACCCCTCAATAGCACCTGTGCAAAAAAACAAAACAAAAAACATGGAGATCTGCAAATTTGCACCAATGTAACCACACCCGAGTATCAGTCAACACATGTGGAAACTAGACATGTGCAGGGGTGAAGCGCAGACGTGTATATCCCCGCAGAAATAGCCTTTGTGGACCTTGTTTAGAGATAGCGCATTAATTATGTTCATTTGACCTCTGATGACTTTGAAATTCCCTAACTTTGTTCAGGGCCAACTGTAGTCCCCATTTGTTCAAATCGGACAAAGTTAGAAAAAGTTCCCAAAAATTGACCTCCGGTGACCTCGAAATCTCTGTCATTTTTTTCAGGACCAACTTTTGTTTCCACCCACCAAGTTTCATGTAAATCGGACTAACTTTCCATTTTGTGTAAAACCTGTAAAATAGAGGGCAGCAGACATGCAGTGATGCTCACTTTCGAACTCGTCTGAATTTTCACTATACATACACATTTACCAGATTCAGATCGATCGGATTAAGCGTTGGAGAGTTACACTCTTATTGGTTTCCTCGATGCACTGTTTTGTTATAGATCAACCAAGATGCTGTGTGGCATGTTCCACTGTTGTAGCATATCCTTTGAAAAAATACATGAAACTAAAATATTCAACCATGCGAAAAGTTTGAGAGGGAACAGGAAATTTTTTATTTTGATATTGGCCAAAAACATGGTGAATTACAATGTCTTCCAAAGAAGCAACAAGCTAATTTCTTGCTTGCAAAGATACCAAAATCAACTTAGAAACATCTCAAATTCACTGGAATATGACTGCAATTTCAGCTGAAATGTAATTGAGTATAGCCTAGAGCAGGACTTCTCAACTATTTTCATGAAAGTGCCAACTACGATGTTATTATCGAGCGGAGCGCCATCATAGTTTGGCGCAGAGCGTGTAAGGAAATTTGGCAGACCCCCCAGATTGCAGTAAACGGCATTTCTCATGCCTCAAAGCATCGAGCAACGTCTCTATTCAAATTTCCATCTCACGAAACGTTTTTTCAGACTATTGGTGAAGGTACTTCCCAGCTGCAAAATAACCAAAACAATGTTCTTATTGAGCTGAGGCGATCTAACATGTTTTCTGTATTTCATCTTTATTTTCTTTATTTTTTTTTTCCACGCCAGTCCGTCGTGCACCATTTGGAATGCCTCAAAGTGTCACAAGTGGTGCGTGCGCCGCCAGTTGAGAAGGCCTGGCCTGTCTACTGTATGCATACAAATCCTATATATAACCATGTGCTTAAGCAGTGAACCACAGTGAAATGACAAAGCACAAAGACTCATTTCGGATAACCTGTGTCCAGATACACAGACAACTGGGAAATTGTACCAGCTTCAGTGGGCACAGCATATGGAACTTTCTCAACGAATCTCAATTTTTCACAAAAACGGACACCTTCTTGACAAAAAATATAGGGTTCCTGTACTTTGATGAGAAAAATCCCACCACAAAAATTTCAACTTCAACTACATACCAAATGTAGACCTGTCCTGTTGTCCTATTCCACATTCACCTCGACCTTAACCAAAAACAAAGAGCTCCTGTACCCATGTATAGCTCCATCCTCTATATTGAGTTGAGTTAAATCATGTTTACAAGCTGAATTTGCAAAATATGCATTTTATATAAAATTCTAATTTAGATATGGACCCTCCTCCCCGATCTACACTCCCAAACAATGGGGTTTCTGTACCTTGATAGCTACATTCCCACTGGATTAGATCAACATTCCTATTTCTTGAGTTTAATAAGGATTACTCAGGCTTTGACCTCTGTTGACCTCAGAAGATTTCTGACCTCACTTCCAAAACAATAGGGATCATCCACTCATCATGGGGAACATGAATACTGAGCATGAGTTTGATTCATCAAGACCAAGACAGATATAATGCTGACAAGCAGAAATTATATATTTTCACAATTTTCATTTCTCATAAAAGGACCATGGTCTTACACTAAAACAATAGGGTTCTTGTACTCACCACAGGGGAGCTACACAATCAATTTCAGCTTGATATTAGACTTAGCATTCTGGACTTATCATGTAGACTCGTCTGGGGAACACATACCAAAGTATTGAGCTTCATCCATTTGGTGGGGGAGGGGTCGTGTTAAAGCCAGGCAAACCCACACACATACATACACACAACCAACTTGAATTTGTATACGGTCTTCTTCGAAACATTTAATTTAATTTCTTCTGAAGTTTTCAAATTTCCTCCCAAACTGGCCCGTCTATGACCATAATGAATATTCTCATACACTGTACCTACCAGATATGATGCGAAAAGGCAAGTTCCTACTTTTTTTCCACCAACAAAAATCTCCTCAGACTAACAGAACATTCACATTGGTAGGTATAGTGACCTTTGTCCTAAATTCATGAACACACAGAGGTACCTCTGGTCAAGATAGCACTGACTGGGATGCATGTTTCATTGATAAATATGATATCCCCCTGCATTGGTCTAATCCTGAATGGTCGAGGTGCCCTAGATGACTATGAACATTGGGTTCAGTTGGTCCAAATGTGAACTTTTGGGAACAAAAAAGGCAATGGTATATAGAATGACACGTGAATCACAATGCTCATAGCCGGCTCAGCTGGTTGGAGTAGCAAAGAAAGGGTCTGGCTCGGACATAATCCCTGATGGTTAAGTGGTGTGTAGGCTGGGACTTCCTTTGTGGGATGCAGTCGGTCAATGCAAAAAATCCTGACTTCGTGAGCCAAGATGGGGCTAGTGCCTGGATATTTCCTATTTAGTTTGCAAGGAAGAAATTCTAAATGGAAGCAGACCAACACTGGATAGCAAAAATAAGCAGGTACTGATGTGTATGCCTATCACTGCGGAAGAATTCTATAGAATTCAATCAAGACACTATGCATGTGCTGCTGCATTTTCACTGGTCTTCTACATAACTGTAGGTGCATTTCTCTTCTTAAACAAAAAAAAACGTTTGACTGCCTGCTAAAGCAGAACGATGAGTGGAAGCCTTTCCCTAATAGAGGGGGCTGTAACTCTTTAGTATTACCCCGGTCGAATATTACCAACATGTCGCCCACAGGACTTGTTTGACAAATCCCAAAGAATTGGGATTCTGTCATTACGATTCAGGTGAATTAGATGTCCAATCATCAGTGAACACAGGCGTTGAGATGGATAGGAGCCAACCCTGAATAGATTCATGCACAAAAATCACCCCATATTTTGGTCATGAATATTAACAGAAGTCTTTCAATAAACTTTTACCAATACCGAAAAAGAGAATTATCGAAGAATGATTATTTCAAGCTCAAAATGAGCCAAAGCCACTGTTTCAGCTAGCGCAAGCGTACTGGATTATGATATCGCCGCACAGGTTCAGAAAAAACAAGATCCTCCAAAGGGTGAATTAAAAAAGAATATCCATCTAACGTATGCCAAAAACAGGTTGGAGGTGTTAAACATTCCCAGATCAGATCAATGGAGTAATTTTCCAGCAGGCATGGCTGTTTCCGTAATTTAGGTAAAGAGAGAATTTTGTTTGCCACAATCAACGTTGACGTGCACTGCTCACTAGTCCCACCCATGATTCAGTTGGACAGCGAGCGGAACGAGCGCACAGGCGTTGTTAGGAAATCAACCAATTGGTTAAAGCGTCACCTTGGAACATATGAGTGAATTGAGGGTGAATGACAAGGTTAACAAAGTCAAACACCTGTTTTAAAAGGCTAATCCCAGACAGGCAACGCACGATGGAATCCCAGCCTAACTCAGTAACTCGCTACACCTGACATGGTCCATGCATGTGCTCTGACTGCCCCCTATATACAGTAGAAATAATCGCTAGCTGGTGCTGGATAGTCCAAGACGAGACCAAGCAGACTCGAATGCCTCTTGAGAGTCCTCTGAGCCATGGGTCACCTTTTGGGGCTCCGAAGACTTCCTGCGTGGAAGGATCACAGCTCTGTCAGGCTCGTCCAGATGAAATCTTTGTCTTCCCTGAGAGGCTTCCACCGAGACGGGAGTACTTGACCTGAAGTAATCGTGAGCTGCATGGCAGACAAAGCAATCCCATCCAATGGGTACGAGGAACATCCTCCCAGGCCCTGTAAGATAGCGGAATAAAGATAGGAAACTGTGTACGTCATCCATTACAGCGGAAAAAAAAAAAAAAAAAAAAAAAAAAAAAAAATCCAAGGAGTAGGAGTCGAGTCCAGCAATCGAGGTCCGAGTCCAAGGACCGAGTTCCTCAGGACGCGAGTCCGAGTCAGGACCGAGTCCGCAACATCGATGTCGAGTGTCAGGTCCGAGTCCTCTTGTCCGAGTTCGAGCCTCTGAGTCCCTATCACGTTTACACTTGGCATCTAGCAAAAATTTATAGGCCTAGTATTGCGATTCAATAGCAAGTTATTGCAGTTACTGCGCATCCCCGGAGACTGTATATGATAATAATTCACAATCAGCCAATGCGAAATTCATATTGAAGGTGCCAAATTTCTATTCAGGGCTGGATGCACTCACAGAAAGTTCATAGCAATGCCATGTAATGGTAATGAAACAGTGCCAAAACTAACAAAATAAATTGCTTAAACAATCCATATATAACACTACGTAGACTCTCCGCCGGCATACCTGGAGGACATAATATTTTTCCAGACACAGTAGGCATAAAATATTCTTAAATGCATTGCAAGAATCATACAATTTCCACCACTTTGCAGACCGTGCGGAAGTGCTGCATGTTTTCTGTGCTGGACATGTGACCTTTTTGCTGACAGCCGTTCCAGCAGCACAGTAGTGGCTAACTCCAATTTGGTATGAGCGAATTTGGACATTGACAAAAAGGGAAGCATAGTATGTCATTATGTTTTGGACTATTAAGAAGATTTTGCATTATTCTTCCTCATGAATTTTCAGGATTTTTGCAGGGATTTTCGAGCGGTCTTGAACCTGGACTCGGACAGAGTCCCCGAGTCCCGCAGCCGAGTCCGAGACCGAGTCGAGTCATTGAATCCCTAGTCCAGACCGCGTCCTTCAAATCGGTCTCGAGACGGACTCGAGTCCCTCCATCACTGGAAAATATTAGTCTACGTTATGGCTACAACTAATGCTTAGGTATAGGCAGATTGAAGGGGAACTCAGGCAAGACATTTTGTTTGCACTTTTCTGTATCTTTTCAAACCATTTCTATCCAAATTTTGAGTGCTCCGAACGATCTTCTCCATGGATCAAACACTAGTTCAATTTTTCTTGTGGCTATTGCAGCATGCCACAAGTGCTCGGTGCATAGTGCCATCTTTATGGAACGCCATTTGTGCATTAAAATAATGTGGGGTGTATACTAAATTTGTGCAATTGTGTTTGTGTATATATCGAAATTTGATGTAGTATAGAAGTTGATATACACACGAAAAATATGATACCACACACAAATAATTTATCGGTACAATACGGGTAACTTCATATGCAGTGCAAAAAATGATATACACACAAAGATGATACACACACATCACATACAAGCGCAGTTCATGTGCAAAAAAAAAGAGAATATCCGCCGCTCAAAATGATACAAACACAAGGATGATAAAAAACAAGAGTGCCAACGGCACAGTAGCTCACCCTGTATGTTTTTCTATCAGGAAAAAATGTGATGAATGAATAAATGTGTGGGAGTGGAATACTTTAATGTTATAACAAATGAGCAAAGAGGAGGAAGTGGGCTAGTTCCAATATGACGATCCGGTAATTATTATAACCCGACTATCAAACAAACTAATAACAACACTGGCAAAACAGATACATTTTTGCATGATTTTATATAATGGACCCTAGGGTTCCACACTGGCAAAAATTCAAGAACCCCCCAAATACCCATTATTAAACAAGGACCACTGCTCCCAAGTTTAAAGAAATCAACGCAGCTCATAAGAGGAGATGCATTTCAAGCACCATTTGTGTTTAAATTTCATAAAATGGGTCCTAGGGCCCAAATGCACTTGGACCAAAAAGTCTGAACGAACACTGAACACCCCGAAGGTACGGCTATTAGACCATCATTATGCAACATCAGCCTCTGCATTAAATTTGTAGGAGAAGCATGTTGCGTGATTTCCACATGATGGGGCCCTAGGGCCCAAGTGGGACCATGGACCAAAATTTGCTGAACACCCGAAGGTACGGCTTATAGACCATCATTAGACCGAACATCAGCAATGTGCATTTCAAAATTTGTAGAAGCATTTGTGTGATTTCCCATGATGGGCGCTAGGCCAAGTGGGCGTGGGACCAAATTTTCCTGAACACCCGAAGGTAGGATATTAGACCATCATATGAACGAACATCAGCACTCTGCATTAAATTTGTAGGAGAAGAATTTTGCGGGATTTCACATGATGGGCCCTAGGGCCCAAGTGGGACCAGGACCAAAATTTGCTGAACACCCCGAAGGTACGGCCGATTAGACCATCATATGAACGAACATCAGCCACTGTGCATCAAAATTTGTAGAAGCATTTTGTGTGATTTTCAATTATGGGCCCTAGGCCCAAGCGGGGCCGTGGACCAAAATTTCCTGAACACCCCGAAGGTACGGCTATTGACACAGTACGACCGAACATCAGCACTCTGCATTAATTTGAGGAGAAGCATTGGTGGAGTCCACATGATGGACCTAGCCTACCACTGGGCCTTGAGCCAAAAATTCCTGAACACCGGATGCCCCACTACCAAGGACCAGTACATGTAATTTTGAGGGAAATCAATTGAAGCTTCTAAGAGGGATCCATTTCAGCACCATGTCTGGTAATTCATAAAATGGGACCTTGGGCCCAAGTGGGACCTTGGCCAAAATTTCCTGAAAACCCCGAGGTACGGCTATTGACCTCATTATGACGAACTCAGACTGTGCATCAAACATTTGTAGGAGGAGAAGCATTTTGGTGATTTCACATGATGGGCCTAGGGCCCAAGGCGGACCTTGCGACCAAAATTTCCTGAACACCCGAGGGTACGGCAGTTAGACCATCAGTATGACGAACATCAGCACTGTGCATTAAAATATGTAGTAGGAGAAAGTGAAGGCATTTTGCTGGATTCACATGAGGAGGCCTCGGGCCCACAATAGGCCTTGGGCCAAAAATTCCTGAACACCCTGAAGGTAAGGATATTAGACCATCATTATGATGAACATCAGCACTGTGAATTAAAATTCTTAAGAGGAAGAAGCATTGTGCAGGATTGCCATGATGGGCCCTGGGCCCACGAGGGCTTGGTCCAAATCCTGAACACCCCAGATGCACTTCACTTGGCATCAGCTGACCAAGTTTCACAGATCCATAAACACTGTAGGGTGAGTAGCAATTTGAAAGCAATTGTGAAGAGAGATAGATAGATAGATAGATAGATAGATAGATAGATAGATAGATAGACATGAAGGATCCCAATAGCTCACCCAGCACATGCTGGGGTGGCTAAAACATTGATACACACAAAAAAGATGATACACACACGAAGTTGCTATACACACAAAGAGATATAAACACGAAAGCATGATAGACCGAAAGATGATACACACACAGCAACAAGCGCAGTTTGTGCAAAAAAATAGGTAGCCAATCACAAATGTGTATGGAACTTTCAATGCTAAAAATATTGTTTTATTGCTGCCGCGTTGTGCTGATGCTCGCCTACGCTAGGTATGAGTTCTCACAGTGTCTATCCAGGTGGATAGCCAAGTGATGGGGGGGTGGGGACAACATTTGAGGACCAATCGCCCCTTTGGAGAATAAAGAAGAGGTAAGTGGACAAATCGGAGAGTTCCAAACTATGTCATATGGGTGGGATGCTGGTGGGGGCTGCTGGCGGGGACTAGGTGTTTGAAAGGGAGTGGCGTATGCTTGTTCACAGACCAAGGTCATTCAGCAGAATACCAAGCGGTATATGTATTTTATGGCATTTCATAACAAATTATGTCAGATAGGCAGAATCTCACGCAGTTTATATATTTCAGGACCTGCTCTTAGTGTTCTCCGATTCAGTTGGCGTAGCCGGGGGAATTTGTGGCAGATACCCCCCGCTCCTCCTCCGAATGAGAGAAATGTTTGGGACGCAATCCATATTTCGAAAAAGGAGAAGGAGTTAAGTTGAAAAACTCAAAAAGAAAGTTGGTAGTCATGCTGGCCGGTTGTCATGTTGGTGATTTAACATTTTACCTTCATGTGTCTACTCTCCTGCCTGAATTCGTCTGGTGAAAATTACCCCACCATTTAGCATGTTGTCTATAATTGAGATTTTATGACAGCCCCTATTACAGATGTCAGAATTGGCCTGGGTATCCCCTGTTGGTTGTTAGAGGACACAAGGAAGAATTGTACCGTATTCTAAGTTTTCAACTTGATGACACTATATGGGACTTATATGTTGATATCTAATCAAATGAATAATCTATCTACAGTGGCATCGACAAAGGATGCAACATTTGTACCCCCTCCCCTATTCCAATGAAGTTTGAGATCGTGAGAGAATGTACTGTACAGTCAGAATATACGACTGTCAGTTCCATATAATGCAATTGGTAGGAAGGCCATAAACTCTAAATACCGCGTGAGATTATGCTTAAAGACCATGGTCTGTGAACAGGCACACCCAACCCGTACGACTACCCACTCGAGTCCAAAACTTCCAATTTTTCCACTTACCTCTTCTTCAATCTCCAAAACGGCATTTACGTCCTCAAAATGTTGGTGTCGGTCCCCCACCCCCCTTCTCCCTCCCACACCTCTTGGCTACACTACGGAGAGACACTGTGAGAACCCCTAACCTCGCATAGCGAGCAACAGCACAATGTGGCAGCAAAAAATGTCTATATGACACGATTTGTGATTGGCTACCTATTTTTTGCACAAACGGCGCTTGTAGCTGTGTGTGTATTAACTCTTGTGTGTGTATCATCCTTTGTGTGTGTATCAACTTTTGTGTCTAAATCATTTGTTGGTGGATATCATTTTTGATGTGTATATCATCTCTTGTGTTTGTATCATTTTGCTCGTATATTATCTTTTTTGCACAAACGGCGCTTGTAGCTGTGTGTGTATCATCCTTTGTGTGTGTATCATCTTTGTGTGTATATATTTTTTGTACTACATATCGAATTTCGATATATACACAAACACAATTGCACGAATTTAGTATACATACACAAACCTTATTTTATGCACAAACAGTGTTCCATACATCTTAGCATAACTTTTGGGGAATCCTCCTTAATTGTGACGAACAGTAGGTAATGACCAAGAGTGCTATTCCTAACTGAATTTGAATAACACAATAAACAAGCTATAACAGTCCTAGTATAAACTGTTATTTGTTCTGTCAAATTTTAGCATGGCCTCTGCTAGTCAAAGCAAACATACTTTATAATCATTTTCACCTTGATTTCTTGATAAAAAATTCACACAAAATGACTGGATATTGCTGACATGAATCAATCTGACCAAAACAAGCAGTCACATGATTCAAATGACCAATCTGATTTTGTGCCATCAACGACGAATGTCAATGGGAACACACAGTTACGTCAATAGGAATCTCAAATAGACTTTGTGTGTAACATCGGGTCGAGCGAGCTCGGAACAATTTGATTTCTATGGGTTCAGGAAGCCAACTAAGGCTCATCTAGGAACTGGTTGGGCGGTGGGTAATTTACTAGTTCTGGTGACCCTCCCTAGTCGGTTATAGGCCATAACTTCACTAGAATCAGTGGGAGACTTCCCACCAGTGTAATGATTCACCAATTGTTCAGAATTGAACAGTAATCTTCGTTCGAAACAATTACGATATGCACTGGTGATCTGCTACAGGTAAGTGCACAGTATGAACAACACAGGCTTAGTAGCTCACGGCTTGGTCGTCGACTACGACACAATATTGGGGAATATTTGAAAGTTGTGCAATAATCAGGGTTCCTGCAGAGTGTTGGCAATAAATTTCCATGACTTTTTTCATGACCAAATACGGGATTCCCATGACCTTCTCTATGACATCTTGTGCAAAATTTTCAAGGTCCACCTGGAAAATACTCGGAGCTAGTGGATTTCGTTACATTTTCCCAGTAATGTACAGACAAGGTCGTTTCAAGTGTTGCACCTTGCATGGATGCTTCGGGGCAGTTTGGGTCATTTTAAAGGAGAATCATTTTGCATGTTTTCACAAAATAGCTAGATCGAATCTGACCACTACATGAGATTTCATTCCAACTTCCTGTGGACGCCCCAGATACTTCTTCACTGGTACCTCGTCACAAATTCATGAACCACTGTAAGAGGAGCAATGTGAAGGAAGTACGGATAGCAAATGCCTAGCATAAATTGCTGCTGAAGAGCAACTTAACTAAATTTGTTTACAATGGCTACGATTTAGTTGACTGTTAGTGATAGATAATTTTGCAAGGCATCTCAAATGCATCTCGGGGATGTAGCTCTGTTAGATGATTAATGGTGTCACATGACGTGTCAGCCAATCAGGTCCCTTGATTGAAGGCGAATTACATAATTATATAACACTGACAGTCGACTCTAGAGCGCACCCAATGACAAATCCGTACAACATTTTAAACTGCAGAACTCTGTGGTATGCCCAGATCCCTCACCCAGGACATAAGTTGCAGGATCAAATTGGTTCGGTAGTGACTGTTGGGTGGGTAGCAGCCAGGTGATGATGGCGCTCTTCTCACAGATTAAATCCTGAAGCAGGCCCCGTATCTGTGCATAGTAGATATTGTCACTGCTATCCACCAGAGAAACGATGTCACCGACCTGGTAGCAGATGCCCTGAACAGAGTGGATACAACAAAATGTTTGTTAAGATCACGGTTGAAGGAAAACGAACAAGGGCGTGCAACACAGCACCTCAAACTTGACCTTATTTTAGAGAAAAAGATCAGTAAACGAGACATGTGCAGGCGGGTAAAACCCCCGACGTGTATATCCCTGCAGGAATGGCCTTCATGGACCTTTAGAGAAATCCATTTGACCTCCGGTGACCTTGAAAACTTGTTTAGGGCTAACAACAGTCCGCATCCACCGAATTTTGTTAAAATCCAACAAAGTTAGAAAAATCATGAGAAAACACAAATTTGACCATTAGTGACCTTGAAATCACTGTCTTGTTTTTTCAGGGCAAACTTTTGTCCCCACCCAACAAGTCCTTGTGTAGAATCGGACTAACTCTGTATTTCCAGGTGAAACCTGCAAATTAGAGGGCGACAGACATGCGGCTATGCCACTTTGAACTCATCCGAGATTTGACTAAGACGGACTTGTGTACAAAGTTTCAGATCAATCAGACAAAATGTTAAACAATTATTGCGCTAACAGCTAAAGTTTCAAGCAACGGCGGCAGCAGCAGCAGCCGCAGTGGTGGTGGCGGTAGCTGCACCCCCCAAAACCATAATATCCCCGAACACCTAAAAGTGTCACGGGGATATATGACCACTTGACCCCAAATTTGTGAACACCCTATACCAGATATACTACTGACCATATGACATGATCTACTGACTGACCAACCCAAAATCCAACCCAATTTGTAGGAGCGCAAGCATCTTATATGTAGGAGCATATTATTACGACATCAGCCCTCAGAATCAGGCATTTATAGCTAATTAGTATGCAAAAGTCAGTGATATCACAGGCTGCTATGCATGAAACGTACAAGGAAGGGGCTCTTCATGACAGGCTGTGGACTGACTGATAATCGAATGTTCCAATAACATTGCTCACTGTACATTTTGAGGTTCACGTTTCTGAAATGCAAACAGGGAACACCTCGAACCAGTTTATAGAAGAGTTCATGATGTGGTTCATTATACTGCATGTCACAAAAGGTGGCAACCAACAACCACATGCGGCCCCAAGGAGTCTTTTTTCTGCCTCTGCAAAATGTCCCAAGCGCTTTTCAATTGTGGTATATCAACTTGAGAGACTCCCATTCCTGCTGTAATAAACAAAAGGAACATACCTCATGCAGTACGCTTTCCCCAGAAACAACAGAAGCATTAGACAGAGCTGACCTTGTTGGCTGTAGGGAAGAATAAAAAAAAAAGTAGGTTCATGAACCGCCAGTCTCGCCTTTTTTCGCGATCAGTGGATTATTCTATCATTCTATAATGTGTCCACCTGATCTTAAAGGTTGAAGAGAGCAAATTAGCAGATGATACCAGGAAAATAGAAAAGCACCTAGAGGTGGATAGAGTTAGCCAGCCCCTGAGTGCGCTTACTATTATTGGCAGAGATTTGACCAATTTCAAATTCATTGGGACTGATTGATGACCATGTCTACCAGAGAGTAGTAAGTTTTATGGAAATGTGACAAAAGTTGCCCAAATTATGCAAATTCGACACATACCCGACTTCCAATGACCTACTCTCCTAATTTTAAATATCTCAGGACCAACAAGGGACCGCATGGGGTCGCATAAATTCAGAAAATTAGACAGTGAAACAGTGAATGACCTCCACTCCAGTGACCGACTCTATGTTAAAAAAGAATTGTGACTGGAGGTAGACCATATATACCCACTATAAAGTTTCATGAAGATTGAAAATTATACATGATATGAGAAGAATTTGGCATGATTTCACCCTGGGGCCCAAACTGAAATTTTGCATGAATTATGGGGAGATGGGGTGGTCATGTGGATTATCTGGGTTGTTCACAAGATATAACAGAGTATTCTCAATCATTTTGAAGTGAATACCTATTTTGTCTTCCCGTTACAAGGGAAGGCAACACTTGATGAATCACCTCCAAACCATTTCAACACGAGGGCATCCAGGGGTAAGGAGATATCATGATGCACATGTGGACCCACAGAATGGACGGACAGACAAACGACAAAGTACAGGTAAGATAGAAGCTCAATGACAAAAAGTAGCCAAGCAGTGTCCAAGTTGGAATTGTTTTGTACTGATACGTCTGATTACCAGTCATTTCTCATTTTTACAGCGTTTTCATCATTTGGTGAAATCCCTGCTTGCTTCAAACTCCACCCCAAACAGAATACAGTGCATTTCAGTCTGCTTATCTCAATTAATTATTTATTATTAGTGAACCAGTCATACTTACCACAGTCCTCTTGAAGATAACCCTTCTGTTACGGCCCTTGGTGGCCTGACTTTTAACTGACCCTGCATTGTTCTTGCCCTTTCTCTTCTTCGAGCCCCGCCCGGAAGCTCTGGAATCCTTGCCCTTGCCATTCCCCTGAGCCAATTCCTTGATCCTGTGCTTGACGTAGCACTCATTGCAGGCTACCCGAGTCTGAATTCTCCTCCACCACAGTTGAGACAGTGGCTTTACACTGGTAGCACAGTGGCTTGAAGTGCAATGGCACAAAAGGCATGGTTCTGAAAATTATTGAAAGTGAAAATATTCCATTAGAGACATTGACTAACTCGAGGGACCATGAATTTCCATAGAAATTCCTCGTGACTAAGGAAACACCATATCCACCAAGAGTTGTGAAAATATGACAAACTCGAAGTTTACAAACAAATGATGCAAATCAGACTACTCAATTCGCATAATTCGCACTGAAAATCTCACATGACAAACCACATCACCATCACTTCTACGGTCTGTCAACAATCTTGTTAACAAGCTCAAACAAAAGACGAGTGATAGGCGGTTTCCCAACATACCCAGTAGAATTTGATCCATCCAGGTGGTGTCAAGTTGTTATTACCCCACTTCGGGCAGTTTGGGGATATTATGGTTTTGGCATTGCTGTCCCAGCCGCCGCTGCATCCCCCGGAAGATGTTGTGTTAACGCATAACTCTCTAATGCAATGTCCGATGACATAAACTTTGCACACATGTTCGCCCTTACCAAATCTCGGATGCGTTGGAATATTTGCGTCACAGCACCACTCTGGCGGTGGCCATATCGGATTTTCATCGAAACTGAATTGATAGTGTTTGTACACTGCTTGAAATGTTCCTACTGTCGTTTGGGCACGAAAAGGTAATAATCTGACTCAAATTTATGCTGAAATGTTTTCAGTGGAATCTTACAGCAGCTATCGCAGTAGACCTTGCAAAACGATACCAAGCTTGTCACAATATGTCACCATTATCACCCTTTTTCGAGAAATGTTTTGTGGACGTCGTGTCATCAAATTTTGAAGGTTTCAGAACTTAACGCAACCTGTGATCTTTGCTGATCGATTTTCTGTCATTTAAATGAGTGGAAACTCTCAAAAACATACACAGAGAGGATAAAATAGTATTTTTGTAAAGAAATAATATTCTTGAAGGAAATTTCATGAAATAAGATTTTTTTTTCACTTTTAATTCCATACTAGATTTACTGCATCAGAACTTGTACTGAATCACATAGGGTGAAGATGTGACATGCCTACTTGTAGGCTATCGGGATTCGGGAGCACTTGCAGATAAAACAGTATACAGTATACATTTACATTATACAACATACCCTGATTTCATGCAAGCATTAATAAATATTTGCAATTTACCTAACTAGGGTGGTGACTCAAGGGGCTGCCACAAAGATAGGCCCTGCAGGGGTATGTATACTTTGTTACTGTAGAGGTGTAGTATCATGGTTGTACCAAATTCCATTCACCATTTTCGTTTTTTTCTTGCATTTTTATTGGAATAAACATTGGAATTGGTTTCACCTTGTGTTTTATTGTATTTTCATCAGTTCCCCATCAGATAATGCCTTACGTTGATCCAGCACCCTTATAATGCAGATTCACTGGAGTAGGGAAACGGCGTGTTGGGAAATATGAAGATCACATTTGTTCCTTTTGGTGGCGCTATTTCTATTCACGGAAGTTTAAATTTGACAGTTTCCATGGTGTCAGCTTTCAGACATAATCTATTTGCTCCTCTCCGAATTACATCATTCTTCCCATCGCAATGATGGCAGCAGAATGAATCCATGGCAGCCATATCATATCATATCATATGGGGTCACAAAGCTCCAAGTCAACCTGGTAGCTGTACATTAACCTTTTCGCCAATACATTCTCGCAATGCATTGTGTTCTAGCTCAGGGGGCAAAGTATGCAATCTATGGAAGGCCAAATAGAATTTCAGGGATAAAATTGGTTTTTATTGGCGAGAAATAATACACTTTATTCAAGTTTGCCACAATAAAGATGTGAAAGAATTTCGGGAAAAACATACTAAATTCTTAGAGAATATGCACAGAGAATGATAATTGAAAATTACAAGTTTTTCCAATACTGCCCCCTGAGGTATCCCTGCATGCATCGAAACTATCCCACAGTGCACCACAAACATGCTATTTGCAAAAAGGTCTATGGCCCAATCCACAAAATATTTCAGTCTTCGTAAACCATTGGGATAGAACCTCCCACACACAGCATGAAAGATCTGGCTGTCAATGCATCCATGATGTTTGCCATGATGCAGGTCATTCTGCTGCTGATGACAGACTCTTTGGGGTTGGCTCAGTTGAGGGCTGCTTCCTTCTGTTCTTTCTCTCTTCGAGTTGTCAGTCTCTGTTATATTTTCTCGTTTTTTGAGCGTGTTTTGAAGAGATTCCATCGCGTCTTGTCGGTAATTGCACACGCTATTGGGATTGGTTCTGTGAACACTCGCGGGGAACGAGATTCGGGACAGAAACGAATATGTGGACACTCATTATTTATACGGACTGGCAGTGGTAGGGGCTCTGGGCTAAGCCTAACACACAGTAACACTACAGTAAGTTACCATAAGGCCTAGCTACAACAACTAGTAACAATACATCATGTAACGTTAGGGGCCTACGCCTGATTCCCAAAAAGAATTTATTGATTCTAATCAACGTTTAAGAGTTCATCTTACATTTCAGGTCCCTCCACGTGTGTAATGATGAAACATGTGGGAATTGCATGGATCTCCCCTGTTTTCTGCTGATCCCTGTCGAAATCTTCCTTTTTTCTCAAGCCCAGGAACAGAATTCTCTTTTGAAATGACAACTATCTTGTGGGTGTCATTTGAGATACACCCACCGCATGTTTCCATTCAACTGTGTGATAAGTTCCATACTCGCTGTACAGTAATAGTTACTACCCTACCCTTTGGTCCTGTACGGAAGCCTTTTGGGGTTGGTATATGAGTAACTAAAGAAGACGAACACTAGAAAAATTGAAGACTCTCACGAGATATAACCCTGACATCACCGCCGTCCAGGAAAAAAAGATTGAAGGTCCAGACGGTATCCACTACTAAGCATGTCAAGGTCAGAACCCATCCATTCATATACTTTTTTCAAAGGTGCCTGTAGTGATTCCTCTCACGAGTAGGTTCTTTGTTAAGATAGCTAAGATTGATTGTATTTCCAAACAGATCAGATCGCCTTGGCTCTATTGACATTTATAGAACTTGTCAAAATACAGTCCACCTTTCACATAGCTTAATGCCCAACGTCGGTGGTTAACTCACAAGAAACAGAAAATTTCTATCAACTCTCTAAATTGTTAACAGATCTCATTCAGAGGCGTATATACATAAAATTTCAGGGGGGGTGAATCATTTTGGGACCGACCAGATGTTCGTGAGATACCCGATTCCTATTATCGGTAATAGTACCAGAGGCGCTGCATGCGGTCGTGGAGGGTGCTCTGGGTTCCCGACTAGGTGCTAAACGTTTTTGTTAGTGATCTTGTTGATAGATTGATCTGGAAATTTTTTGCAAACCTGAAAACCCCTCAGACGCAAAATGGTGCTACCTAGTACGATATTCTAGCATGAATTACTATTAAAAAATATTATTTTTCTGCCAACATATTTTTCCCCCGACTACGTAACTTAACTGTGTGTTAAGATAATGTGTTTCAAAACGGTCTGTAACCTAGCGACATGAATTAACCCGTGCTCTCATATTTGGTTCTCATATTGAAATTACTAATTGCTGGTAACGCTGATATGGGTTTGAACACGTGATGTTTCCAAAGTGCCTTGAACCTAAATTCACATAATGAATGATGACTGGTACGCATGGAAACTTCGACGAGAATTGCATTCACATTATGGTCTTACATAGCCCGAGCTGGATACCGATATTTATATTGTCGCGTGGGGCGGAAACTTGGCACACATGTCCATGAGTCCATCATAGTTAAATCAGTTTCCTGCACTCCTCGGACGTGCGCAACGCACCAATTTTTTTCTTCTTTATCCTCGCCGTTTCTTCTCGGCTTTGCTCCCCGGCGGGGGTGGGGCACTGCTCCCGCTGGCGCCGCCCCTGTATTGTACGTCGATTTTTCGAATGTAGTGTACAGGTAGGTACGAATATACGTAATGATGATTCAATGTGAGGTAGAAATTCATGCCAACTGCCTGGTTCATCTTAGGCTAAGTGAATTACCCCGATGGAGACTTGCGATGAGCTCAGGCTAAACACTGAATCTTCGGCTGTAGCTTCACCCCACGATCCACGAAGGAATAAATGTAGCCCTACCATAAATGTCTAATAATACATAACGGGTCCAAACTCAGTTACGCGTGGCCTAGGCATAAGGGGGCATATAAAACATTTTTGAATGTGCGCGAGCTCCACCCTTTAGGACAGTCGCCAGTATCCCGTGAAAACAGAACGTCAGTTGTGAACGGACCACACAAAATTGTCAGACTAAGAATCTTCTTTAAAGGCAATTACCAGCCGAATTAATATCTTTTTTTGGTGTTATAATGTTAAAGAGAATAAAAAAATCATTCAGATATCATTTCGTTCCGGTTATAGGCATGTTTGAGTTGGGAAGATATGGCTTACTAAAATTTCAGATAATTCGGTTGATTTGGCAAACTGGCAACCTTTCGATGATGTCATATCTACCAATTATAAGGGAAAAGGTACAAACATATTTTCTAACGTTTTCTTCAAAATTGTAGATATGACGTCATCAAATGTTGGCAATGTTGCCAATTTGCAAAATTGCCAACTTCGCAGTGATGAATTCATAATCTTTAAAAATTCATAACTCTATAACCGAACATGCATGCTATGACATGAAACAAGTGATTGGCATGATTTTCGATGCACAATCATATTACATTCAAATATTTTTGGCTGGACTCTCCCTTTAAGGTCTACTGGAGGTGAATGTGTTTTTTTCTTCATTTTTTGGGGTTGTATGCCCAAATGGTACAAACTGATGTCGGGGGACTGAAAACATTAACATAAACACCACAACCTGTCATACGTAAACAGAGCCTTTTGTGAAGTACAAAGTTTCACAGCTAGCTGGAATAGATGGGGTCACCGAAACAACAAACGGATGTGATATAAGATGGCGCTATTCTATTCCGTCAGTCTGACGTTGTTTGTGCGACAGGTGCCCTATTTTTCGACGGGAACAGAAAATAGTCATGGCTATAAATCAATTAATTTTCACCTAACTCGAGCGGAGACCGAATTTTTGTCACCCAGAGACCGATTCGGGATTTTCACAGGGGGTGCACCCCCCTCCCCCTCCCGTATTTACGCCCTGATCTCATTGTGCGACACAATCTCTACTTATGTAATACTTTCCACAAGAACAAACTTGAGCATATCAACATTATATGAGTTAATTTCACACTTGATAAACAAACAGCAATCATATCAGAAGTCAAGAATCTATTAACACCGAAGCTCGAGCATACAAGGCCTCCATATCAGCAACTGATCACAAAATCATTATAAGTAATTTCACCCTAAACAGCTCAACGAGAAGCGAAAATTTATCACAGAATGAGGTGTTAGAAGTAGTAATTCAAGTCATCTTAAATCGAACCAAATTGACTACAATGAAAGTGTAAACAAGGCTCTGAATGGATCCTTTTTTCTGAATCACCTCGAGCTAACTGGAATAAACTTCATCAATTTGCCTAGAAAATGCCGAAAACATAAACCACCCTCAGGAAAGTTCGTTTAAATTAATACTGGAATAGCAGACTTATCCCAAAAAACAAAAGGATTCAAGACTTCAAATCGACAACTGTAAAGATATACTTAAGAAGCGAGAGTTGAAAACTAAAAGGAATAAAGAAAAAATTAAAAGACAGCATTCATTATAGTCAAAGCTGCACATGAACAAAAATTGATTGACGAAATTACTGAAATTGAAACTAGTAAGGATGACTCCTACCGTTTCTTCGAAGCAATAAAAGTAGTGGGCATGCAACCAAAAAAAGTAAAAAGGATCCAATTTCAATTAAAATTGAAATGATAAAATCATAGGTGATACAGATGCAAAAATTAAGGAAATCATGCCAAACATTTCGAAAACACTTTCAACTGTAACAACCAGAACCCACAACCGAACGTGCTTACAGGAAAACTACTAAAACGAACAGTGATGAAGGTGAAAATTAAAACAGCGGTTCCATCATTAAAAAATAATAAATCCCCAGGCTGTGACCGAATCACGCTGAACATCTCAAATATGCCCATGCACCCATAAATACACACCGGAATGGAGAAATACCAATAGAAATTGAACAAGGAATCTTAAACACCAATTCAAAAAACAGGAAAACTACGGCCCCAGAAAATTAAGACCTGGACACAAGGGCGGCGATTGTGTTGGCGGTTGGGGGGGGACGAACAACAAGTGAAACCCAGCTAAGCGAAGCACCACCATGTTGGCGAGTAGCGTACAAGAAAATTTTTGTTGCCAGACCCCTAGATTGCAGGAAAACGGCACTTCCATGCCGTCATGGGACAGTCCGCAGCATTCCTAACATTGATAACATTTTTTTATTTCAGGGAAGATTCCCAAAAAACTTATCGCAATAGGGTTCAATTTCAAGGTCTTGCGTGGGTGCTGTGACATTCTGAAATACGAGCAAGTGAGGTATACAGTCATGAACGGGTCAATCGAAATGGACAAATGCCACCACTACTACGTTCGCGCGAAGCGGGATTTTGCAGAATCCAATTTGACCAACAATCGACATTGCACTGACCACTCTCTGACCTATCACTTACGATCGGGCAGGCCTGAGTTTTTTTACTAAAGATTACGGCCCCCGTTTTTACCTTTGCGGACCACAGGCGCATGGTAGGGACATTTTCTACTTGGAGCCATACTTGTGGCCAATGATTATAACAGAAGCAAACGCAACTGCGCGCGGTTCGCGCGCGAAAATTTTACCCTCTTGGACATTCCATCTAAAGACGCACTCTTTGGATATAAACTTGTCGTCACCAAAAATTTTATCAGGTCTTTGCACGAAATTGTGGCGGTTCCTGGCCGAATCTTCGATGACCATTTTAATGGGGTTTCCACACCACCGTGTGCCTGACCCTTATATGTGTACCGTGCACGCAACCACTTTCAAAAAAGGGGCGCACCCATAAATTGATTGCCGAATACTCTAATTTTAAATTTGCAGATATACCATATTTTGCCACAACAATCATAGGTCCCGCCAGGTGGGTAACGAGCCTCGCGCCCCAACAGTTTCCCTTAAAAGACAACAGATTTTATACTTTTGGGCATTCCATCAAACTTCAGGCAATATTTAGACTTCCACTTTTGGACAGCCTTTTCTCCACTTGAAATTTGAATCATGTAATTTTGGCGTTCCCTGGTTGCATTTTCGATGCCGCCCCGTGCCCTCATAGTGATAGTATTTGCACAGCTAGATTCACTCACTTTCAACAGTGGTCGCACCAATAAATAGCTGAAAACATCACAGATCCCCGCCAGGTGGTAGACCTACCCCCGTCGTCTCAACAACCCCTTCACCTCAAGATAGCGATTGTTTGACACGTCCAATGAAGGAGAGACACCACCTTAGCTGTGAAGCTAGTCTTTATGTAACCGAGAGGGATGGAGGGGACCCCTTCTTCTCATTGATCAATTGAGACCAACCCAGAGTAATTTCAGGCCTTTTGTTAGGAACATCATATGTCTGCAAAGGCACATCATATTTCTGAACACTAACGACACCATGAAATATCCGCGCGCACGCGCAAAAGTTCGAAATGAGCAGCAGAATTCCCTCAACTCGATCATTTAATTCCATCATGCATTGTTTAAACATGGTTCTGATGGATATGTCGATACAGTGTCAGCGAAAATAGCGTCGGGCTCAAATATGGGGACACAATCATTGCCGGTCCCCCCCAACCAAAATATTGGGGGACTGCCGCCTCCCCCGTCCCCCACCCCCCCCCCCCCCCCATGATCGCGCCCTTGCCTGTGACCTACTTTCAGCCCTGAGGAAAATCCTCGTAATTTTTTACGATGAGAATCCGCCCCTAATTGATGAATATGTACGTCCCGTCACCCAAACAGCCTACACATCAGGTATGAATGCACCGCTGAGCTTGTTTTTGCCTTCAAATGTTTAGCAGAAAAAGCCGAAACTTCAATAGGATACAACATCCAATTCCTAATACTGGAATGAGAAATGCTGTTTCGAAACGATCCAAAGAGGCACACTAATAAATGATTTGCAAACAGCTCTCGAGAAAAGACGAAAAAAACTCTATTCCCATTTCGTATTATGAACGACTGCCTTTCATACCCCCCCCACGGTCACAGTAGACGGCAGAATAGGAATCCTTTCAGTGCGAAGTTTGAACACAGTGCAAACAAACACCGACAACTTCTTCACCGTGACCAAACAATACGTTGCTGAATATCTGGCGGCATCAAATGCGTGAACATATACTACAAGACATCAAGAGAGTGACTGAGAAAATGACAAGAAGAAATCTGAAACTAAACAGCACGAAAAACTAGGAAAGTTTTCAATCACAAGAAATGGCAATGGAAGTTGAAGAAAGTAAATATGTAGCAGTTTGCTGGGAACGAAAGAAGACATTAAAAACAGAAGAATTCGGTTATAACAACAACGCTTCCAATTACACCCTGTCAACAATTTTTTCAGAGCGAACGAGTAGGAACAAGCATCACACTCCGGATTTTCGCTGCCTAATAAAAGAGTAATTTCCTGTATAATTGCGTACCGGTGGGGTACAACTAAGGATCTTGATCACAGAATTGACACTTTCTGAAGAAGACTACCCGCAATGTTCTCAACATCCAAGATGGACCAATAACAATTGATACCAAACGATGAACTCTCTGATGTGACCAACCAATCCCTGTGGTCAATCCGTAGTAGCACATAGACGATTGAGATATTTTCGTCATGTCGCGAGACTCCATGAGCATGGAATGCTGAGTAACAGTTTTCCCTGCAGGAAGATCTCCGCGAAGCTCGCTCTGAGAGAGCATTGAGACATACTACTAAGCCAGTTGGGAGACCCTTGACTACCTTGCTCGTAAAAATCAAATCGCCATTCAGAGACATCAACATTAACAGTTTTGCAGGAGCATGCAATAAACCTTGCGCAAGATGTGATACGTGGCGGAGTTGATCACTGAGCATGTTGGATCGCCGAGACTCAGCTACTACTACTACCTATATGATACATCTATATGATGACGTCGCTGGTTACGTAATGTCAAACTATTCTCTCATATTTGGCCATGGCGGAACATGTTCTCTGAGAACTTCCACTTCCCCGGGTTTGCAGAGGAAGGAGGGGGGGGGGGGGTGGCGGAGGGGTTTGAGGAAATGTCTCAATCTCTGCGTCCGGTCGGGAGAAATGAGGGGAAATCTCGTCAATTTGAGGTATTTCCATTTTCGGCCCAAAATGGCTGTCAATATGTGTTGGCAGTTTGGGGCAGCTGAGGGGGGGGGGGACGGCAAGATGGATATCTTTTCAGTGTAGCGCCACCACGAGTGGCGCGTAGCGCATCAAGACATGTTCCGTTTGACAGACCCCCCAGATTGCGATTCATTGCACAATAAGTAGTCATTTCAAAATTGATAACAAATTTCCTTCTAGGCAAGATTCCCCAGAAACTTATCGCCTTAAGGGGGAAATCAATTTCAAGGTTTTGCGTGGGTGCTGTGACATTCTAAAATACGATCACAGTGGCGGATACAGGGGGGGGACTAGGGCAGTTGCCCCCCCCCCCCTTCACGATTTCGGGTTTGTACCGCGCCCCCCATCCAGGAAAATGCGCCCCTTGCCCCTTCGGAAGTTGGATCATAAGTGTACTCTATTGTAATCATAATTCCATGTAGCGAAGCCTAGTGCCGACATCTATAGGGCACTATGTAGTAGGCCTACAGTATTTACAGCCCCCCATGACATTTCGTGGCTGAAACACCGCAGCATATAACATTTTTTTTGTTAGCTTAGCCGAATGATCTAAGCTACTTCTGTTCAGCGTTATGCCATTACAAACTACTGGAGCACACCACTACCTGACAATCTGTCATCCTGGACCTCAGCGTTCCTATTAAATGAACCCGCGCCCATCCTACGCGTATGAACGACATGTAAAAAATGTCACCTACACATACACAACACCAGGCCGGATCCGGGTGGGGGGCGCACCCGGCGCGCGCACCACCTAAAAACATATAGAGAGGAATTTTTTGAAATTTTATTTTGTTTGTAATTTTTTTTTCTTGCCGGCTTGAGACTGTTTGAATCCCGGAACATGGCAGCACTTGAACGCCCTGGCCGGGTCTTTCCGGCCCTCTGGGGCGCTCGTACACCCACATTTCTCAGTACGATCCGCGCCACCGATGTGGCGCGCCGCGTAGTGATAATTCGTTGCCCCCCGTCAATGTCTGTGCCCCCAGAATGAAAGTCTGGTGATACCACTGCCAAGCGCCTCTTTTGCAACTAACATTTTCTTTGAGAGAATGGACCAAATGACTGTGCAGCATGACTTGGGCATGCATGGTGAAGGGATGGTATGTAATGAACTGGTCATTACATTACGATACCATAGAGCCTGACATGAATAAATTGTGGGATTTTTTTTTTTTTCTTTTTTTCCTTGCCTCAATCCCCGTCCATACTCCAGAGAGCAAAATTTTCTTAGACACCTTCCAGAACATCCTGGTACAGGTAACTTAGACACCCAGGAAATGCCATTTTGGCCATTTGGAGAGTTGGGAAGCCACATTTTCCTTGTACGCCTTGAGCCGATTGCTCTCGATTTTGGGGTGACCTTGGCCATTAAAAAAAATAAGTGTGTGAAACACAAGGACAATGGGAGCATCCTCGAATATTGTGGGGACTGCCCCTCCCCGTCCCCCCGGTTTTCAAGCGCCCATGTTTGTACGCTGCGCGCCCAACCTGTGGTGGCACTCCCCGCCTTAGATAGTGCAAGGTTATCCTGAAACCCTCCTTTGTCAAAATGTTTTTGCGCCCTCTAACGAATTCTAGATCCGCCCCACTGAACACTGTCCTTCCCCTATGTTATCTAGCTTCCTGTATCGTATATACGCAACACCCTATCCAGAATCGAAAAGCTTGATCAGCCTTAACTAATTGATATTCTAGTTATCGCATCCACGATAAGTATGTCCTATAAATGAACTATCCCAATACGAAACCGCTATTCCTGTATCTGTCCCTTGCCATGTTTTCATTCTACTGTGTCTTCCACTAGCCGGTTTATTATATACATGGTTTACCTCATAGGGGCCTACTCAACCACTTCGATCGTGCAAACGGTCACATTCGTTAACCATAGTTGGATGTGTTTTTTATCCGAATTAGTCCCGCGGTTCTGGCCTTGGGATACATATATTTTTTTTCATTTTTACTCCATCCGGTCTCCCTTAGAATTCTGGCGGCAGGCGCGGATTACGGAGGGGGGTGGGGGGGCTTTGCCTCCCGCCAAAAATAATATAATAAAAGAATAATAGTAGAGTAGAACAGTATTTTGAATATAAACTGATACGATTAACCAATGCCCTTTTGCAGCAGCTTGGAAAGGCTTTTCCGGTGATCTGAGAGGTTCAATTTTTCATAAATTTTCTGGAGGCTCCGCGCCAACCATGGTGGGCGTTCCTCTTAGATAGTCACAGAATTGGCAAAAAAATCTGGCGCCCCCCTGATCGACAGCCCCTTCAGTGTGGGGCTAGATCCGCCCTTGACGATGCAAGTGAGGTTTACATTTATGGAAGAGAGGCAATGGAAATGGGCAATGGCCACAACATTGCGTCGCGCGAAGCGCGAGATTTGCAGGATCGCTTTTACCAACGATTGCCTGTCCCCTCTCGAGCCTATTAATTAGATAGGCCTGAGCTTTTCACAAGTTTACTGCCCCCATCGTTATTTTCGTTGGGACCACAGGCGCCTGGGAGAGACACTGGTACAGTGGGGCAGACAGGTGGCCAATAGTATACACAGAAGTAAAACAACAACTGCGCGCAAAATGTTACACTTTTGGACATCCCTCAAAAGTCAGGCAATTTTTGATAATAAACATTCTTCACCTGACTTTTGAATAATGTCTTTGCACGATTGTGAATACTTCGAAGGTATTACGGGGGTTCCTACCCGCACCGTGCACGCACAACTTTCAACGTGGTCGCACCCATAAAATGAATTTGCAAATCCCGTGTGTCCAAACAATCACAGGTCCCGCCAAGTGGGGTAGACCTACCGCTGTCACCTCAACCCCTTCCCTTCAAAAACAACAAAGTTTACACTTTTTGGCATCCATCGAAAATCCCATCCAAGTACTGGGGCCCATACAATCATCATTTCCTTTCAGTTTTTCTTTTCAACGGGAAAGATGAAATCGGGGGGGGGTAATTCACCATGAATCGTTACCCTTCCTTGAGATTTTGCAGTCGGTAATTGTGCTTCGCTTCTTCGTTAATTGCAACTATATACTGTCCTTTATTGGGCGTCCTCTCGCCAGCTTTCGCCGATGTGGAGTTCCCGGACGATCCGTTGTAACAGATTGGTAGTTTCCTCCTTGGACTCGAGTTTTTACCATTTGCCTTACCGCGGTACCGCAGCTATCATGCACCACCACGTATTTAAGGCTGGCGGGGGGACGGGGTGAATGTTACCTGGTCCAATTTCGGTGAATGCGTGGCGTACACTTCTTCTTTCGTCTGCTAGCGCTCCGGCGTTGCGGACTGCGCTCCGTCAAAGGTTGTGTCACCAATCTCTTCCATTGCTTTTTTCCTGTTGTTGTCATTTCTGCAAACTGGGGTCCCCTAATTGGGTTCCCAGTGGAAATTTGCTTGTTGTTTGTGCACTCAGGTGTCTTTGGGTCGTCCTGTTGGTCTCATCTTCACTGTTCTTAGCGTTTCTCTCATAGCTCGTTCCGCATGTTTATTTCTGGAAGTCTCATTAGGTGACTCCAGCGTATAACTGCGTCTCCTCATTTCGCATTCATTCTGGCCACCTTCGCGCACGCGGACCCAAAACGCGACCCCGGATCGAAGGTCACCCCCTCGGGTAAGGCGTCTAAAATATACAACCCTTGAACTATGCCAATTTTCTCTTTTCTCCCTTTTCTTCAGAATCATTCTCAAATTCTTTAATAATAATACTGAATGAAAAAGAAAGGACAAAGCAAACAAATCAGTAGGCACGTCATTGATAATTTTAAACCAAAAGTGTAACTTTATGTGTGTCCTATAGGCTTCCGTACTTTTTCTAGCTAGGATGTGCAGCAGCTTCACCGAAAGAAACGTTCTTGTCCAGAGATTAGTCATAAACTGTCCAATTCATCACTCTGACAGAAACGTGTATGTATTCAGTCTTTTTGTTGCATATCCCACAAAGGATCGGAATAGAAGTAAAAAGTAATGATGCACCTCATTACTGAAACTAGCTCGTACTTCAACTACTATAAAACACATAATTTGAACATTCAAATACTTATCAGGATGTGAACTGAAGAAGACCCTGACTGTAGACACAATTTTGGAGCTGGCTTTCCTTATCTTGAACAGATGAATGTGAGTCCAAAAAAAAAATATCGTATTATTTGTAGGCAAACGTGCCTCCATTTTTTAGATGTTATCGTGAAGAGTTGTGAGACGAGTCCCTCGAGAGTTTTCGCTAAGATTTGGCGCCGTGAGAACTTGAGAAAGTGCGGTACTCCGGTTGCTTGTACGTTGACCAGATGGCAACGTGCGAACTCATCTAGTACCTCGGTCACTAGTGTTGCTCACTTAGCCCATCACTAGCACTGTCGCAGCAATGGGTGAATGCCTGAATGGACCAAGCCAGGAAAATCACTATATAAGATTTTTCACTCATTTGTGGTGTATCGCGAACCAAATTCCGTACTTTGTTCTTGCCATTCCCTTCCCAAAAATTTCGATTGAAATCGATTTATCTAATTTCTGTTCCTACCAGTTTTCCTTGGTGCAATTTCGGAGTCAATCCCCCCCTCCCCTTCGCGATCATCCTGGTCCGGGAGTTACCCACCAATGCTTACGGCTCATGTGTGGTGTGGGGGGGGGGTACATAACTTGGGTGGAACAATTTTCGTCATTACACTATCACGCATTCTTCCATTTCATCGTTCATGACTCCATTTTGATAATTCTCTGCAGATCAGAGCAAATTCCTAAATAAACTACCATGTCAGTTGTAAAACGAGAGGCTTGCATCATGCAAGTTGACTCGGTTGGTAGAATTGTTTACCCTACATGAAACCTTAAATATTTTAGGCATATTTGTCCCTGACGGGTACAAATTAGGATCAATGAAATGATTCCATTCGCTCCCAAGGTTCATCCCATCTTCTAATGTCAAGTCGAGGCATGGATACTCCCTCGAAACATCTCCCCATACCCTTTGAGTCCCCTCCTCCAGAACATCCTCTCCTCCTCCAGGAAATCCCCGTCCTCCTCCAGAACATTCCCCCCTCCTCCAGAATAAAGAAAATCCCCCTCCCAAACACCTCCTGACACTCCCGGAAGTGCGCCCTCAGTTTTGGCCTCACCCCTCTCCAATGACCACAGTTCAATAAAGTAGTGTACATGTTATATTGTCAAAGATTGTCAAACCATACACATTTTCGTATCATCATAGCATTACTAGGTGGAGTGGTAGGAATAGGGGGTCACGACAGAACTAATAAATTGAATTTTCTGCACAGTCAGAGCAATTCTAAATAAACTACCATGTTTAGTTGTAAAACGTAGCGGCTTGCATCAGCAAGTAGACTCTGTTGTAATCCAAAGCAATATTTACCCACTACATGACCTTAAATATTTTTAGCATATTTGTCTTACGGGACAAATTAGGATCCATGAATGAATTCCATTCGCTCCCAAGTTCAAGCCATCTTCATACTTCCACAAGTCGAAGCTGGGATACTCCCGGATCGACACTCTCCCCATATCCTTAGTCCGCCTCCTCCAGACCAATATCCCATCCCTCCTCCAGGACATCCCCTTCCTCCTCCAGAACATTCCCTCCTCCTCCAGATATCCCCGCCCTCCTGCCTACCAGAAGTGCAGCCCTCATTTTTAAGTCCTCAACCCCTATCCGTGGTGACCATCACGTTCATTAAAGTAGTGTAACATGTATATGATATTGCAAAAAAACCTAATACACATTTTTCGTATCATACATAGCTCTCTAAAAAGGTGATTGGTAGGGGAGGGGTCCACTACGAAACTATAAATTGAAATTTTCTTGGCACAGTCAGAGACACATTCTAAAGAAACTACCATGTTGTTTTGTAACACGTAGCGGCTTGCATCATGCAAGTTGAAATCTGTTTGGTAGATCGTTCCCCCTACATGAACTTAAATATTTAGCATATTTTTGTCTGAACTGGACAAATTAGGATCAATGAAATTATCACCATTCGCACCCAAGTTCAAGCCATCTTCCTATGTCCAAGTCTAGCGGGTACTCCCCTCGAAACCCTTCCCATAGCCCTTGATTAACACACACCCACATCACAAAACTCGCCCTCCGAAAATAGCTAAATGAATTTACGTAAGCCCGATAGCCCGGGGCTTATACTCCGAGTTCCATTCGGGCTACAAAACTATTGGCTCCGCAGCTGCCCGTCGGTCTAGTGAGAAAATTCAGTTACTCACCACTCCTAGTGTCTAGGACACTACCCATAGCGGCACTCTGCGTCGATGATTCCTTGCCTTTTTTCCGACATGTTCCCCTTACCTTCTCGCTCTATCAAAACCCTGAAGATGTGTGTGCCAACTCAACACAATTGACACCAAACTATCACCTGCCAATATTTACATCTCAGCACAAGCATGAGATGAGATACTTGTTGCTTTTTGAGACCAAGTCAAAAGTCTCTGAGCAATTGAATGAAATACTGAAAAATAAACCTGGTAAGTCAGTGTATCTTGAAAGTGAGGTAAAGTCACGAGTCACCAGCGGGGTCCACTGTTTTCCCTTCAAAGTGTGGAAGTATCCCACCCAGCGACCGTACACTAAGTCAGCAGACTGCACAGGCTAGGCTAATGATGAAGGAAATCCCATTTTAAAGCAACATTCATTAATCATAAGTGAAACTGGTGTTTGGTCAAATCAGATAGATTGAATGAAAGCATACACACCATATCTTTAATCGGACGACCAACACATTACAAATGTGTCAAAATATCTTTGTTAGGGGTAATTGTGGGGAAAAGAGAAGTGCAATCAGGCCTATATATTATCAATCAATTAGCATCCTCCACGACCTGGACAAGGGAGTCATTGTAGGTACTGTCAGTGTCCATTAGCATGATGTCTCACATGTTGGTCATTGTCCATATGTCGTTAATAAGGACAATAATGTGACTGAGGGGTAAGTCAATTGGCCCGTCATCGTTTCAATTTGTACAGCAGAGTATTCTGTGGTCTTTCAAATGACTGTGGGTGATCCATTTTCAATTATTTTTCAAACACACAAGTGACTGAGGGGTGCATCATTTTGTTGAAGTGGAATGACTACACCTGGCTGGGGTACAGGGGTTGGCCATAGCCAATTGACAAGTGCATGACTGTTCAGATACTTTTTCCAATCCCCATTTACCAGTCCATCAAATGTCTATTGCTATTTTAAGGGTCAAACTTTTCACAGGGCTTTCAAATCACATATTGCTCTCCTACAGTGGTGGGGTTGAGAATGTCCTCCCTCTATATGACCACCCCCCCCATGCGCACCTCCCATAACAAATATATTCTGGCTGCAAAACGATAATAAAAACATACCTCGATTAAATAGAACCTACAAGATTCTTTGTAATTTTCTAGTATATATAGCCCATGTTTGATACTGTCTGATTATGTGGGCTCAGTTAATGTTTGATCCAGTATGATTCTGGCCAATTGTTTAACATGTTGTTATCCCGGGGCAGATACCATTTTCCCAAATATCACATCAGTGACGTCAACACCAGATAGAGCGGCACTGGGGAAGAAGCGAGATACTTTTAAATAGACTTACCCCTGCCATTTTGTTCTGCCTGGGGTTCAGGGTAATGCCCTCACTTTTTTGCTCGGGATGGGTACAGGGTAATGCCTCACTTTTTGCTCAATAGCAAAAATGCCACAACTGTTGCCCTTCCTTACCTTTCAGTTCCGAAGTGTCCTACCCTTGTTTATTCTTTCCTCCCAACTCACTGCTTCTACAACCACACCACATTTAAACCCTCATAGGCTTGTCTCTGCCTCACAGGTAATAATACCAATGGTCGTCCTGCCTGTCAGTCATCACAACCTGGAAGTGGTCTTTTCCTGTCCCGTGTGAGTTGAAACTCAGATACTCATTAACTGATCGCACACAGAGAATAATTGGAGTACCCCACATCCTCAATCCTACTTAGCATTGCACTTGCCCAGGTCCCATTTAAACAACACAGCACCACTGAATTTCTGACATCAGGTCATAAAGTTTAATTATGTGTTTTGTTTACTCTCACTTCTTTGCAGTCTCAGATACACACGCTGAGAGATTTATCCTTATTGAGTATATGGAATGTTGACCATCAAACTGAAGGACTTATTTATAGGATACCACACACTGCACCCAGTGGTTGAGAGGATAATTGCTGATCGCTACATAGGTGTTCTAAATGAATTCAGCAGGACTTTCCTGGTGTGCCATGTCTTCTGCTGTAATAACTATTAAATGGAAATGTTGAAGACATATCACACCGTTTTTCAATTATGTAAACAACAAAAATTGGCATTCTCCCGTCGAGTAAATATAATATACGCCTATGGAAGAAATTGCAGTTGTCTCCCCTCCATCGATATCCCATTATCGTATAGAAGTACATACGCAGAAGAAACGTTCTTGCCTTTGCAATTAGGAATTTGTCATGAAATGCAGATGGCAGGCCTTCAAATAGGCTGCCTATGAAAGCCACCTGGGGGGGGGGGGGTTGTGCATGTAACAAGAGGCGTATCGGCCTTGCCATTTCCCACGCCACCCATCAAGCAACCTTGACCACTACTGATCAGCAGGAGTACATACATACATAATACATGGCTGGTCACTTGGTGCTAGTCCAATATCAGACATTCAGGAATAAAATAATAAATTGACAATTGAAGAATTTGGTAACTGTCTTCCCTGGGGGAATACTTGTATTGGAAGGGGAGTAGGGGAGGGGGGAAGAATGGAAGGCAACCCGATGTTATGGAGAGGGCAAACACAACACTTGGTGGTCCGACAATGTAACACAAATTAGAGGCGGTATACGCAAGAAAGAGGCGTTTTCACGCTTTGCATTGGAATTTGTCAATAATGCAGTGATCAGTCTCAAACAGGGCTACATTTTTTAAAATTTTCATAAGCTAAGCTGCCTATGAACCTGGGGAGGGGGGGGGTGCATGCAAGACCAAAATTGCCACCCCCGACCCGTATTAACACCACTACTTTCAGGAGGTCCATATAGGCTTGTCCTGGGGGCTAATAATAAAAGGAACATTCCAAGATTTGTACTGTCTGTTAGGGGAACTTTTGGTGCTGTCCAATACTCCAACATATCAGCTAACAATAAATTGACAATTCAAGAATTTGTACTGTCTTCAACTGGGGAACTTTTTTTGGTTGGCTATATCTTGTTCTCACTCTGTCCCGTGACATGAATCGTTGCAGAGATTATAAGGATTGTCCTCTGGTGACCTGGAATTACCTGGCCATGACACAAAACAAAAAATAAGGGTTATTCTTCATCATGTTTACAATCCACACACTTAATTTGAACGGTGATAGATGAGGAGCAATGTCAAATGCCAAATTTATCCACATTCCATGTTTTAGCTGTCTGACATTCCACATTCTTCCGATCTAGCTTGTGATAAGAGTACCATAGTATGGTAGTGTCATTGACGTTTTCATTTGTCTTAACAAGATGCTTCCGGCCAACACCTAAAAAGCTTGCAAATCACGCATGTCAAAAGGTCAAATGAGGTCAAAAGGTCAATAGGGTCCATGAGGCCAAGTTTTCACCAGATGTATTCAACCCAGACGAACGAACTTTTCCATTTGAACAGTCCTTCCAAACTAGTGCCAGTTCCCGGTCACTAAAGGAGGCCCGACGGAAGGAGCGCTCCGGGTGTCACACACAGGGGGCCATATTAACAACGTGGTTGGCTTTGGGGTGGGTCGCACTTCGCGGACGAGTGGACCGGTGATGGGGATCATGGGCTTTCACAGATAAGCTGTGGTATAAGAGGTGGCACAGTCAGAGGTACTAGGAGTTAGGATAGGTGGTGCACCCCGCTTGACACAGGTGTGTATATATGCGATCCTTCTCGCTCTATCAACAACGAGCCGAATTGGGGGGCCGCTCAATCACGAAAAGGTAGGCAAACGAGCAAATGCACGCAAGGTGTCGCAAGGAGGTCAAAGCCGTGATAGACTGTACATATGGACGTACAAAGTGCACAAAGTGGGGGGACCCGAATCAGGATCGCAGGTGTCCGCGGATGAGCCGGGCGTGGTGGCGTCGGAGCGGGCTGTCTGGATGTAGGATTATGATCACAACCTATGGACGATACAAAAGCTGTTCCCATCTCACCGGACACCAACGGGAGACTCAGCGCACAACTAAAGAACTTGCAGTGAATGTCATCTGGCCGGGCAGCGCGAGGGACATACGAATAAGATCGTGGCGCATTGTGATCGTGACCCTAATGACCTGTCGACTCCAATTCACAGAGCGCCAACAAGAAACTAGGGGCCATCCCCGCCATGGGTTTACACCTACACTACCAAATTATTTTCATACCTGCTTGCGCTCATTAGATATCGGCGGAAACACACACATTTTCAAAGTTTGACCTCTCATGGACCCTTCGAACGACCAGCGATTGTACCAAAACTAGGGGTCATAAACGTGGAACCCTTTGGTGTACTTCGCGACCCCTACGGCCTACCTTAACTTGATACCGCACACAATAAGTACATGTCGCGTCTGCGCTGATGTTAGATAGTCGACAGCTCTGATGTGGGGGTGTGACCCCGCCTCATACACAACACCTGCCACAAACAATCTCAACAGCGCAGCTCACACAACCATCCCCAACTACAGCTACACATGACACAACACGAATCAACACCGTGGCAACTTCCAGCGTGACTGCTGATTCCTTATGGCTTCGCCAAGGAATCAAAAATAAAAAACTCAATCTTATCTCTGTAGCTCCGTGCTCAATGACTTTTGTCGATAAGGCGATAGCCTCACCGGCGAACTATCATATTTGCAACTAAATATTCCAAAATGAGCTTCTTCTGGCGAAGACCCTCCAACATCGCCATGACACTGGACATCCCGACCCGGGATACAACGGCAACAGTGTCGTAGGCACCGAGTTAATCTATCGGTCACTTCCCACTAACCAGTCAACAGTGCTGTGTTGTCCAGCCCATACCAGGCCATAGCCCCCCACCGTGTACAACAGACATCACACCGTGAGTGAACTGTGCGTTATATCATGTTCGACGCTAAGGTGTGGGATCGCAACGATCTTCTGCCGCAATGAAGACCCTCAAATCCCGCAGAAAAATAATTTATACGTGGGAATGACTCGCACTGGCTTCCATAACAGACTAGTAATTTTGCAATCTTTTCAACCATCACGATTTCTCGTACTTCAGGCACGATTATTCATCCTCATATCCCCCAATTGTGTGTCGACAATTCGTAACACTGCATAACATGAGAAGAGAAAACACGATTTTTTCACCCTAACACGTCGATAACGTTTTGATTACATGATTTTGTAAACTGGTTTACAGTACACCTTCTATTTAACCCTGTGGAATGGGAGCCACGGTCCTGTAAATAACGTTCAAATCTACAATGTGAAAACATTTAAAAATCATCAAATAATGAAACAGGCATGTAGAAGGGGTTGAAACAAACACTTTTCACAAACGATTGAATCATGTTAATTGCCAGGTGTCTTCAAACCAATTTTCGATATAGCTAAGTGTGGTCCCTGTAACAAAGCATAGCAAGTTCATAGCTTAGGTTATGCTGGCTACCTGTAAGGATTTCTTTTTTTAATTATCATTTTTGTTTTCTTATTTATTTCCACAAAATCCATTTTGCCTGGAAGAACGGTCCATTGGCCAGAAGAATGTTGCCGTTGAAGGATTTGCCTTTCGGTCGGGGACAGTCATGTTGCTATGGATGAAGCAGGAATGGTATGCTGGGTGATTATCCCCCGTATCCATTGCCTATATACATGTTTAACTGTGTAGCAATTTTGCATGCAGTCCATTGGAGAGAGGGAGTCGGGTGACAAATTTGGGCCAAGAGGGAGACTGTAACCCTTAGCAAACCGGACCCAATGCTATTGTTTAACTAACTGGCAACGCGTGGCAATGTTCGGCGGCGGTATGGCAATGTGCTACTAAAGAACTCTATCTATTTTCTAGAACACCCCCCCCCCCATATTTAAAATCCCACTTTGAAAAATTGTGGAGGGGGGCAATACCCCCCACATTTTGAACCCTAGCGTTAACACTGATTACGATGACTGATATCTTTGACCTACTTACGCCTTGTTCCCGAGCTATCCGCGGTGGCGGGCCCCGACTTATCACGTAACTTACTCGCGTCCTCGAGCATTGGGCGTTGGTTGAAAGTTTCGCAGTGAAGAGCCGCGAGCGGTGGGATCAGCCTAATAAATTTTATCGGGCTAGTCAAATTCTTGTTCGGGCTAGTGGAAATTACGAGTTAGAAGCCCGATGGACAACCGCTGATCGGGTAGATATGTCGAGCACTGATCCCCTCCCTCCTCCGAAACATCCTCTTCCTCCTCCAGAACATTCCCTCCCTCCTTCAGAATATCCCCTCCCTCCTGACACTCCAGGAAGTGCGCCCTCATTTTTAGCCTCACCCCTATCAGTGGTGACCACAGTTCAATAAAGTACTGTATATGAGTTGTCCAACCATACACATATTTTTCGTATCATACATAGCTCATCTGGAGGTGGAGTGGTAGGGAAGGGGGGCACGACAGAACTAATAAATTTTCTGCACATTCAGAGCAAATTCAAAGAAACTACCATGTTAGTTGTAAACGTAGCGGCTTGCATCATGCAAGTTGACTCGGTTGGTAGAATTGTTACCCTACATGACCTTAATGCATTTAGCATATTTGTCTGACGGGACAAATTAGGATCAAATAGAAGCTGACATGAAATGATTCCATTCGCTCACCAGTTCAAGCCATCTTCTAATGTCCAAGTCGAGCGGGGATACTCCCTCGAAACTCTTCCCATATCCCTTGAGTCCCCTCCTCCAGAACATCTCCTCCCTCCTCCCGACATCCCCTTAAACCTCCGCCAGAAAATTACCCTCCCTCCCCAAAGAATAAAAAAAAAAAAGGAAGGAGAAATAGAAATAAAAAGGAAGGGAGAAAGCTTGTTGAAAACAACGATCACCCTTATGTTTGGCAATATGGGGGAAATAAAAACAGGGTGGCACGAAATAAGCTGGGGCCCCAGGGCTATAGCCTCTAAAATAACATCAATACCCAGGTCCTAATAAGATTGTATATCCAGGGGCTATTTTGGAGGGGAAATAGCCCCTGGGCTCTCCACTTGGCACACATTTAGGTAGGCCTAACTAATAAGTGCAACGAGCACTAATTTCAATGTTTTTTGGGCAGACTGACACTTCAGTTTATGTATGTGAACATTACCGGTTGCTCGTAGTGACGTCACTCAGTAAAGATTATAGGACACCACCCTATTGGTTGGTTGGGATTAGGGAAAATGGGAAATTTGTCAGACGTTATGTTGCCCATAATGAGCTGGTACAATGTCCCATTTGTCCGGCTAATTCGTGTCTGGCTATCAGTGTTGTATTCGAGGCCGCAGCCTTTGAGGCCGAGGCCGCACCCTGGAGGCCGAGGCCGCACCCTCGAGGCCACACCTGCCGAGGCCGGGCAATAATATTATAGCATGAAATATCAATGTTTAACATAAATAAACATTTGGTTTGTCTCCCCCTGCTACAGTAAGTCATTATGAATAATATTTGGAGACAAAAAGGTTTAGTGTCCCAAAAATGAGAATTGAACAAAACATAAATTGGTTTGCAACAACTTTTATTCTTGAAGTCAGTACTCAGAATGAAAAGAATATGAATGCAGTCGTAAAAATGTTAATTCTTTTGAGATTTGCTATAAAGGCTATACTTCTCATCAAATTTACAACCACCCATCAGGCAGATGAACACCATTTCCTAGGCTCTTGCCCCACAGAGGGTTCTACAATTGAGGGTGTTGTTTTACCAGAGTAGGGAAAATAGTGCACAGTATTACTGTTTTCTCATGGCCCTATCAGTTACCTGCACCATTCACCTCAGATATTCAGTATTGCTAAGAACAAGGTTTTTAATGTAGGCATTACATTACAGTAGCACAAACCTAACGATAAAAACAAAACCAAAAAGCCAAGAGGCTTACTGAGCCTTTGACTGCCTTGAATGTTTATTGACCTCAGATGACCTTTGATCTTCCCCCAAACCAATAGGATAATCTACTCATTATGGGAACCCACATCCAAGTATGGAACCCCTTTTGGATCCCCTAGGTGGGGTCGACGTTATCGTGTTAACAAGCCAGGCATCACACACACACACACACACAACTGTCATGACTGCCTAGATGCCTTTGACTAAAGTCAAGGAATCAAAATAATTGGGTGTGATTTTCTTACATGCCACAGACTACAGACTACAGTTGTCCCTGTTGAGCTCATTTTGACAGCTAATCTAACTAGTGTTTAAATAATCTTTTTTTAAATACAAAATTGCACAGCATTCAAGCATTGCTGACGCAGTACCTTTTAGGCCTAGGACTGTGCCAAAGTCCCTGCAAAATATAAATGTATATTAAATATAAAATACATTCCACAATCTGCAGCACAGGCCACATTCTTTGTATTTAGTATTCCATGCTTAGGCAACAGTTTTTAGCACTGGGACTGAATTCACCTCGCAACTCTTACTACGACATACGAGGGACGATCATCTCTCATCAACATTGCCCTACCTCAAAACCTACGATCCCCGCCAAAATTGTTGGCACAAATCTTCCTGAAATACTGTATTTGGAGCTGGACGGTCAATTTTGGCCGGAGGGCCATGCACTGCCCCCCCCCCCCCCCATTGATTTTTGGGGAATTGTTCTTAGGATGGAGTGACACTAATAACATTCAAAATTGAATCGGGGCGCGGGGCTTTTTGCGCAGTATGTGCATTTGTTCCAACTACTTTTGGCGGGGATTAGGCCTGCCTTCCAGGCATGTGCCCCCATGAGTGAGTGTTCACATGTGGCCGCGCCGTTGCAGGATTCCTCTGATTGTGAAGCTAACACATACGCGTATGTCGCACTGTGCAGTGCGAGTACATTCAGCACTGTTAAGTTGGCTATGGCCAGCTAGCTCACTAGACAGCCGGCACTCTAGCACTGGGCAATGGGGACTTGCGCTGGCGACACCGTCACTTCCTCGGCCGTCTTTTTGGTGATACTGAGTATGCTATGTTAGTTCATTTATCGCGGTATTTCAAAACAAACGTATCAATTCTGGTACTGGAATTTTTTTATTTCATTTCAATACTACCAAAAAAACATTGTCCGGCCTCACCCGAGGCCGGAAGCTACGAGGCCGAGGCGGCGAGGCCCAGCCTCCAGGGCTGAAGCGGTCCCAATCCTCCAACACTGCTGGCTATAGGTTGTCAAATGTGTCAAGGAAGCAACTAAGTCCTTTGGCTTTCTGGTTATATAACAAAATCATATCCTGTCATCTCATGCCCCCCCTCCAAGCCCCCCAGTAGCCCCCAGAAAACCTGTCTAGATCCGCGCCTGCTTTGAACCCGCCTCGAACCTAATTTTTAGATCCGTGCCTCTTCCCAGAATATAAAAATCACTACAATGCTCGCATGACCCCAGAGGGGCAACAACCATCCATGTTCCCCAGGGGTACTTGTACATGTATCCTTGTTTTGAATAATACCGCACAAGGGAAAAGTCGATGGAACAGGGGCATTAATATCAAACCCCCACCCCCAAATAATGATGTTCCAGCATGTGCCACTTTGATATATGTTCAATTCCAATCATATTTACATGACCACTGGCCGTTCAAGTTCACCTTTGCTTTTGTTGCATACAGCCTCCAGTGAAATTTTGAAATTCCACATTCATCTCAATGTCAACCGAGGTCAAATGTCACCTTCCTCCCCCTGTCACTGTCATCACGACATTAACTACAGAAGCAGTGGTGCTTTTATTAGCTCAAACCAGCTATGCTGGTTGATCTATTGTGATCCGCCATTCACTCTATCTATCTATCTATCTATCTACTACTCCTTTGTGTCCACACTTTGAATCCCACTATTGTCTTTTGGCTGCCCATTGATCATCTTTGCATTGATGTTGACCAAACTTGGACTAATGATCATTTGCCTCGAGGACTTTCTGACCTTGTGAAGGCAAGGTCAAAGGTCAGTAAAGCATTACTTTGGCAATTTTGTTCAAATTACAAATGTAGCTTCTCCTACAAAAGCCTTAGATTGTCTTGAAACTCAGTCATATGTTTTCTTGGGTAGTGTTCTTTCATATTGTACACAGGTTTTTGTGATGGAACGTCATAAATAATTCATTAGAGTTAAAACGTACATCTGGTTGAAAGAAGTATTATAGCCCCTCACCTCAACGGTCATCCTTGTGATGGAGGTGGAACCGACTTGGGAACAAGGTTCATTGACCCGGGACAACTTTGACCTTGTGAAGTCAAATTCAAAGCAGTAAATAGACTCAGGGACTACTTTGTTGAATCAATCAAAAGCATTTTTCTCCTATGAAATGATTGGAATTTTTCCCAAATTACATTCTAATGTTTTCTTCGAGAGTGACTCTCCATAGCAGTTCACAAAATTTACATGTCATGTTATTTGAGGTAGTTTAGAAGTTCATTTATGGAAAGTTGACATATTTGATATTTCCCATGATCCTCTTCATTCCTCCATAATGCACTCGGAGATATTACCTCGCTCGCGATCTAGTTTTACTGTAAATATCATTGTCGACATAACCCTCAACTGGAAATGCCAATTCCATGGCACGGGACTGAGCGATTCGCGTAGGCAACCCGAGAAGGCTAAGAAGGGCTATTCCATTAGTCATATGCTTCCCATAGTACGCCGTGAATATGGGACTTGATTCATGAGGCTGTATTTTATAGATGAACACGCTCTACGATCGCGATCGATAGACACTTGGAATTCAAGGTTTTTGGAGCATGCTTCGCAGCGAAGACTGAAGCACAGGTCTCGTAGCGTTGACCGCCTGTACACATAATGTAGCGCCTAGGCCAATTAGCTAGTATAGCATTAATACTAATCTATCGATAAGTAATAGTCGGTCCACCACGACGAGTCGGAGCCGCCATGGCTTGGAAAGGGTGAGTATCGGAAAACGGTCGCTTTTAGCACAATCTTGCATACTCATATAATGGGTCGAAATAGTTACAGCCGGACCATGAGAGGAAAACACTATTTTGGTTACAATGGACATGAGGTCTGGATCCTGCGAACTGGGGGCAGGTACACATTTATGTAAACCAGGTGAATTGGGACCAAATTCAACTGTAAAATAACGTCTTAAAATCTGAAATCTGAAAACATTGAAAATCATCAGATAATGAACAGGCATGAGATGGGTTGATACAAACACATTTCACAAAAAGATGAATATGTCATTTGCAAGAAGTCTTCAGATATTCACTTTCTGATCTAGGCTAAGTGGTCCCTGCTACAAAATCATAGCAAGTTCGGCATCAGTAGGCTTAGGACATATGCTGGCTACTCTGTGGGAATAATAGAGCATTGGCAATGAACTTTTTGGTGTCTTATCCATTCACGACACAATACAAGTTTTGCCTGGAAATAACTTTCACAATGGCACAGAAAAATGTGCGTTGAAGTTTGCCTTTCGCGACAGTCCGTAGCTATGCAGATGGAAGCAGAATGGTAAGGCATGGGGTAGCATTATCCCCGTGGGCATGTACCCCCTGTTCACGTGTATAACTTGTGTAGCAGTAGTTTGCAATGCACTCATTGGAGAGTCAAAGGGAGACAACAAACTCAAACTTTGGGCCCAGAGGGAGGCTGTTGAGATTGGTATGAGGGGTGGGGTCAGGGATTATGAGTTGGGTTACGGTAGTTAGATGTTTGTAACGGGAAGATTTGTTGGATTGACATCTCTGCCATTGGAATCTGACTCTACTCTAGGAGGGGGCCCATCCCCCTTAACACTGTGTAACACTAATCTAATACATCCAGTAAACATGGGTATACATTACAATATGAATCAGCGGTTTTTGGTTTCGCCTGAACTGACAAAAAACTTTCTTTTTTGGCAGGATTTCTCTGAACCGGTTAGACAATTTTTACGAAATTCTATGTTAGTATCGGGTTCGGTGAACACGATCTGACTAGTTCTGGGCGCAAAACTCGCTATAAAGGAGGGTGATTGGCCTATTTCATAATATTCATTGTTTGAGCTCGTTAACAAAATTAAGATGAACCGTACTGCTTTGGTGACTTGGTTTGGCACATAGGTGAAGGATACAAGGTGTGAATTAACTGATTAGATTTACAGCGTCAGATATCCTAATTAAGTTGTCTATTTGCATAATCATGTAAATATCAAGGTTTTTGTAAGATTTTCCTGAAACCTTGACCGTGAATAATGGTCCCTAAATCCCGTCCCGACATACTTAACAAGATTCAGGGTCAATGAGTCATTCTATGTGTCAATTTGCGTAATTATGCAAAATCATGAAGTTGGTTGTCTTTTAATGAAACCTGGTTGGGTATGTTTTACCTTCAGTTTCCAAATTTTTCATCATGGATTACAGGTCACTGGAGGTTTCATTCAACATACTGTCTAATTTGCATAATTCATGCGTAATGCCAAGTTTGGCCCGAATCCCATGACCCTTCGGAGTATGACGTAATCCTTACCTTCCGACATTCTTAAAAAAATGAGACTGGAATTTTTCAGTTAGTCTATTTTGCATATTCATTTCACAGTTCATCAAAGTTCGTAGATTTTTTCATGAAGCTGATGCATCTTGGTCTCCTTTAGTCCCAATTTTTTTTTACATGACTTGAGTCACTGGGGGGTATTCATGTGTGTAATAATTTGCTTCCTCATTCATGCAAATGTTCAAGTTGGTTAGATCCCCCATAAAAAATGGGTAGAGTGTGGTCCACCATTGGTCCTGAGATTATATATTGAAATGAGAAAAAATTGGGTCAATGAAGTGAATATTGTGTCTAATTGCCATAAGTCGGACAATTTCAGTCATATTTCCACCAAACCTATACTCCGTCAGTTGACATGGTCACCCCGTCCTATGAAATTTAAATTGTTCCTGGTTTGTCGGCTGTTCCTGTTATCTAAACAAAAATCACAAAAATCGGGAGCAGACATGGAGGCCTTGTAAATGTGTGCATTATGACTAATCGAAAACCATCGATCGTGCACCAAGCGGGTCACTGGGGGTGATCACCTTGTACCTCTTGAAACATCTTCCTGAATAAGTGAAAGTTTACAAATAATACAGAATGTCTAAATTCCAAAAATAGCTGGAGGGACGGACGATCAATATGTTCATTTATTTTTACTTAGCCTAAGTTAAGGCTGGCCTTGGAGGCTAAAGTTGGGCTCAATGCGAACGGTACACGTAAACTACAGTAGTCCGTACCGTTTTGAGTAATCCTCAATGACTGACTGTGTGTTCAGTGGGTTACACACACGTCCACATAACAGACAGTGTTTACATTGGGAGTATTCAAGATCTCTGTTGAGGACTAGTAAATAGGCCTAAGGCAAGGGATAACGGCCCAAACTTCTTTGAGTTTGTATGCCAAGAGTTCAACATACTGCTTTCTACAAATTCCAGACAACAACCGTTTCAGCTAACCTGTATCCATGGAAGTTTCGGCCAACCACGGCTGGATGTTTTGGCCGCCTGCCTTAATATGTAACCACATACTCATAATATTCATTCCATAATACTGGCGCTAATGCAATACTGTGTGACCTGTTCTAACCATGGAACGCTCGAAGATTTCTCGATACAACGCCATCCTAATAAGAAGGCCAAGCAGTGTATTTGAGCCCAAGGAATTGTCACAGGCTTTTAAAAGACTTGTTTATTAATTTTTTTTTTTTTTATAAACTCAGGTGTGTATGAGCTCTGAGGTGCTGTGAAATAACAATCGGTTGGCCCAATCGAGGATAGGTCAAAGGAACTAATGAATCAAAAAGCATTCACATGGAAGTTCCTGTAAAGTCATAATGCCTTGTTGATCATTCGAAGTGAAAGATTATGAGCATTTATTTGAGTTTGAGCTACAGCACCATTGGTGCTCTTATTGGTTTTCATTTCTGCAGGAATGGCATCAGAACGAGTCCATCGTTTATTCATTTATGGTACACTGAAGTGTTGGACACCCAATCATTTCCTATTGACGGACCCAGCGAATGGCAGGGCAACTTTCGTCGGTCGCGGAAATACGCAAGTCAAGTACCCGCTCATCATCTCCACCATCGCAAACATCCCGTCTGTGCTGATAAATGAGGAAGGTCTAGGACATGTGAGGACCATGGAATTGTGATAAATGAGTTACAGTACACATGTGAGATTGGGTTGAATTAACAAGTACACAAGACTCTGGCCACAAAACAAGTAATGTGTATCATAACAATAGCAGGGCTTTATAGTTACTATCAGTCTATATCACCACCTCGTACTTAACCCTTATCGACCCCCCCCCCCAATTATGCCATATTGAGCGTCTGGCAATTTCACAGTGTACCAGTCTGGCATTCCCATCGTTCTTCTAATTTTGCTTGAAAAGGTTGAATTGCTTGAATTTGTGAGCGTAGTATAAGTCGAGAAAATTTAACAATTTTGTTAGCCAAAATGATCGCGAACTAGACACTTTGTCTGACAAAATAAGGATGAGGGGGTTTCCAAACGGTATTTATGCCATGAAATTGCCAGATACTCAATATACGGCAATTGGGGCGCGGGTCGATAAGGGGTAAGTATTCACCACTTCAGTTGCATTCATCCACATACTAGTGGGAGTACATGGGCTGCTGTCATCGAGCGCACTGCTCCATGTTGGAGGTTCAAGTGTCCAAACTCTCCTTATTATGTTTCCCTCCATGATACGTGGTAGCCGAACACTAGTTTGCACTCATCCCGCCTTCCCATTCCTCTCACTCACCCAACCTATCTCTCCTAAAGCTACGTACACATACTTACTAACCGTATTCATTCTAATAGAAGCGTGTGCTCTAATAGTAGCACACATGAATTTAGGCATAGTTTCCCTGAGAATTGATTTCGAAGATACTGCAGAAAGGGAAAGCTGAGCTACAATTAGTAATAACTATCAAATTTTCAACAGTGGGTACATTTAAGGCATTACTAGGGTGAATGGAAAACATGAATCTGCCACATGACCATTGTGTCTCTGATCAGTTCATTAGTAAAATGTGCAAATGCCAATAAAATTACGAATTAGTGTGCCCTAATAGAAACACATGTTTTATATTTGTTTAGCTCGTGTGAGCTTCTATTAGAATAATAACTATGGTATTAGTACTACTTGTTCCGTCTCCTACATTGACCCACATTGATTACGCCACCACAAACTGTTCTGTGTATCATTGTATGGCCATCCTCCAGGCAACCTTCAACAGCCTGAATGCCGCTGCAGAGGAGAATAAAACACCTGTCTTCAGGTGTATGTTCACCTTATGTTGAAATTTGAAATGTCCCGTGTGTCATTGTCTTGTCCGGTGGGTGGATGCAGCTATACTTGCATGTGTGATAAGCACATGAATCCTATTGTTTGGGTTCAGGTCAGAATGGTCATATGAGGTAAACATAGAGCAAGTCTGGAAAACCCTGTGAATATGTCCAGAGGTCCAGACTGCTGCCACTGATCGAGGAGCTATTAAATGTTATATACACTTTTTTTATGGGGCAGACAAGAAAACCTTTGTTCTTGGGTAGATTGTGTTTTAATTTTTGGCCAAAAGTATTGGGAAATTGTAAAAAAATGATATGTTGGCAAATTTGGGTTTAGTGAAAATCACGATAACTAAACCCTACCTGGATGGATTCAAGTCATACTGGGTACAGGGGTTTACCAATAATGAGCAATTTTGTTCATATTTAAATATCTATATTATATATATAGAGATATTTTTTTTTTTTTTGGGGGGGGGGGGAGTCAGGGGGAGTACATTTGTTTCATTTTTTTTTTTTATTCTTGGACGGGAGTCCAAGGAACATGCGCACGCGTGGCATGTGTGTGTGTGTTTGTATGTATGTGTGTGTGTGTGTATGTGTGTAATGTAATGCTACCTTGTAATCAGGCCTAAGTCCAACATGCCTGTGGGGTCACGTTTCAATTTGGTGGGTGTGCTTCCATGATGAGTACATACGCTATTTATTGTTGTATGAGTAGGTGGGGTCAACTTTGGGCAAAAGGGGAAACTTGTAAATTCTGGTATTTTGGGCAATTTACCTTGTAATAGGCAAGGTCCAACATCCTGGTTGGTATCAGTTTCAAACTTGGTGGTGTGTTTCCATGATTAGTACATGACGCTATTCATTTTTGTATGGTTAGGGGTCAATCAATTTTGGGAAAAAGTGGAAACATTAAAATTCTGTAATGTTGGGTGGGCATTTTACCTTGTAATCAGGCAAAGTCCAACATGCCTGTTGGGATCACGTTCAAACTTGGTGTGTGCTTCCCATTCTGATTAATGAACCTATTTATTGTTGTATGAGTATTGGGTCCAATTTGGGCAAAAAGTGGAAACTTGTAAACTTCTGGTATTTTTGGCACTTTCTCCTTGTAATCCAGGCATAGCCCAACATGCCTGGTGGCATCATTTCAAACTTGGTTGGTGTGCTTTCCATTATGAGTAAATTAACGCTATTTATTGTTGTATGAAGTATGGGTCAATTTTGGCCAAAACGTGGAAACTTGTAAAATTCTGGTAATGTTGGGGGCACTTTTCCTTGTAATCAGAGAGGCAAGTCCACTAATGTCCTGGTGGGATCAAGTTCACACTTGGTGGTGCGCTTCCATGATGACAACATGAACGCTATTTTTGTGTGTAAGATGAGTAGGGGTTAATTTTGGGTAAGAAGTGGAGACTTGTAAAATTCTGTTATTTTTGGCACTTTTACTTGTATCAGCACAGTCCAACATCCGGTGGGATCAAGTGTCAGTCTGGTGGGTGTGCTTCCATTATGAGTACATGAATGCAATTTATTGTTTGGGGGGGGGGAGGGGGAGGGGTATGAGTAGGGGTCAATTTTGGCCAAAAGTGGAAACTTGTGAAAATCTGGGATTTTGGGCACTTTTACCTTGTAATCAGGCAAAGTCCACTATGCCTGGTGGGATCAAGTTCAATTGGTGGGGGTGCTTCTCATGGTGAAGTAATGAAAGCTATTATGTTGTATGGGTAGGCGGGTCCAAGTGTTCTCAATTTTGGGCAAAAAGTGAACACTTGTTAAAAAATTCTGGTATTTTGGCAATTTTACTTGTTAATCAGGCAAAGTCCAAACATGCACTGTGGAATAAGTTCAAAATTGGTGGGGGTTCCCATGATGACTACATGAATGCTATGTTATTGTTGATGAGTGAGGGGTTTCAATTTTGGGCAAAAAAAGAAGTGGAAAACTTGTTAAAATTCTGGTATTTTGGGCACTTTTACATTGTAATCAGGCAAGTCCAAACAGGCCTGGTGGGATCAGTTCAAAACTTGGTGGGGGTGTGCTTCTCATGGTGAGTACATGAACGCATTTATTGTTGTAGGGTAGGGGGACAATTTGGGCAAAATGTGGAGACTTGTGAAATTCTGGGATTTTGGGCACTTTTACTTGTGATCAGGGGCAAAGTTCAAAACCTGCTGGTGGGATCAAGTTCAATCCTTGCTGGGTTGGCTTTTCCATGATGAGTACATGAACGCTATTTATTGTGTATGAGTAGGGGGTCTACTTGGGCAAAAAGTGGAAACTTGTAAAAATTTGGTATTTTAGCACTTTTAACTGGTAATCAGGCAAAGTCCAACATGCCTGTGGGATTCGAGTTCAAACTTGGTGGGTTGTGTCTTCCTATGATGAGTACATGACGCTTATTTATTGTTGTACAACAGTTCAACAGTTCAAGCGATCCATCATATTACGGCTTGTAAAATTCTGGTATTTGGCAGACCTACTTCCCTCCTAATCAGGCTATTTCCAACGGTCTGGTGGTCATGAAGCATGCCTAGTACATTATTGCTATTGATCTCAGTGTAAGCATGAACTCAAGAACTTGAACACAGCCAGACCGTGTGTCCAAGGAATCATAAGCCTTTGGCTTTTGGTTTATAATTTTTTTTTTTTTTTGGCGGGGGGTGGGGTCAGGTCAGAGCTTCATCTGAGTCAAGAGAGGTTGAGGTCAAGGACTGAGAATCTGTTTCCCTATGCACGAGTTGAAGAATCACTAAGCTTAAGCCCAATGCTCGTTCTGGTTCTCCAATATCAATGTCTTAGAATCTGTTCAATTCAGGAAAGGTTATCTGGGCATTATCGTTTGATATTCAGAATTTCATTTTTGTGGTTTCATAACAAGTTTAAAACATTTTTCACATGCTTTGCTCCTGCTCTGCAACAATTTTTTGCTGGATTCAATTCTTACACACTAATGGACGTTGTGTTACTTTTTGACAGCATATACAGGGAGAAATTTGGGTGTAGACGATAAGATGCGAGCCCCTCTAGATAGTTTGAGGGCTATAAAACCCGGCCTTTACATATGGCCACATAAATGTATTAACATAGAATTGACGACCGTCAGAGAACCGGGACAAGAAACCACATGCCTGATGTATGCCATTTTCGGCACTACCACCAGACATCACTTGCTCAGCTGGCCTTTCCACTCGCTACGACAGCAGTGGTGTCATTTGGCCTACCTTATATCACAAGTAAGTTTGCTTGTTGTGCCTATAAACTGGGGAGTTATTTGTGATGACCTGAAAATGCTGAAATATGTGTCTCTAAGGACCCCAAACAGGCTCAAATTCCTGCCATGGGGAACAATGATTCTGCCAAGACTAGTAGAACTAATCATTTCCTGTACTGATTAAGAGATGCCTAGAGTTTTGAGAGTGTCCACAAAATTATGTTGAGATGTGAAGTCATATGCGAAACACTCTATATGGGCTATGTGCCTTCTGGCTGTGAAGAGAGAATACAAAACACTCTGTAAGAAAATTTGAGGGGATACTTGCAACTTTGCAAATCATCTTTCCTGTATCCAAATATCTACAGTCTTAACTGGCCTGAATTTCCTCACAATTCAGATTTTGTTTGTGGAGGGAACCCCCCAAAAATTTATGATTTATTCTGCGAAAGGGGGAAAGGAGATGGCTACAATTGAGCGGCTGCTTTAGTAATTATTCATGCACGAGGATATATCCTACACATGATCGACCCATCTTGAACGCTTGCAACCTAACAAAATTGTGTTGTGGGGAATGTGTGAACATTTTCTTATCCAGGTTTGGGCTAATCACCGCTACCAATACACATAACGCGGATATATACAGATCTGAACACGCTAGAATGACTACAGGATGTTTCTTGAATGGAGGCCGAAAAGTAAGCTTTACACCTAATTTAAAATTCAGCATTTCAATATTGTCAGCTATAGGCAACTGATTTTCAGTGGGGCCAATGGGAAGCACCCTCTACGGTCCCTGTGATGGAAAAAGACACTAAAAGGGAATATTAAGGTATTAAGAATTGGTATTGAGTAGAGAATGTAAGGGAGACTCTATTATACTGTTTGTGTGTCCTTGGATCTCACACTATTAACGTTTATAACCTATATTTCAAATTCCTGTTCTCTTCTTCTCTTTGTTATTCAGCTATCGAGTTATTGTGATCTTGCAGGACTAGGCTGATATCTATCTATCCATCCAGATTGTTCACAATGAATTTTTGGCTCCCAATTGTTCATTCCCGAGGATGTGTCGGTCAAACTTGGAAACAGAGTAGTGAAAATGGGACATATTGAAGTCAAGGTCAAGTTCATAAGAAGAAGACATAATACGTAGGCCCTATGTCTGAAAATATGAAATGAACTTCTCATTGACCTCTAGAGGGTGCTTCTTTCAGCATAGTCCCAATTTTTGTTTTTTATTGGAAGTCATCTAGGGCCATTCTTAAGGGGTCAAACAGTCAATTCATGCCAGAAGAAATGTGTTGCAGGCCCCTGTGGGCTCATTGTTCTGATGGATTTCGATGGAAAAACTGAACAAAGTTGAATTGATTGTTGCGATTGTCCTCATACCACTTGATTGTCCAGGTCAAGGGGTCACATTGGGCAATAGGCGAATGATGTGGAAAAATATTGAAACTTACTTCTCAAGGAGTGGCAGAATATCTCGAAATCTTGTCTAAGGTTCACTGGGCAGGGCTTCTTTCAGCTTGTCCCAAGATTTTTCAATTGCAAATCATTCAGGGTTATTGGATGGTAGGGACAGTGAAACTATCTAAAAGTGGTCAGGCCCCACCTTGTAGGCCCTAGGTTTTGAGGATTGTTATGAAACTTAGATACATGGTTAATTGTTATTGACTAATGTGATCTCCTTGATAATCAAAGTTTCACTAGGACCACTTGACATTGGTCATTTGGACATTAGAGCTAAGAAATAATAAATAATTCTGGCAAACAGAAGTATAGGCCACTTCCATCTAGTCCAATGTACATATTTATGGGAATGTGCTAGGAATTTGAGGTCAACGGTCATGCAGGGGCAATATTGTTCAGACATTTGCTTGATTCGATCAAGCAATTCTATAATATTGGACAGTCGGGCTATGCAGGCTGATAGTGCAAAATGATTCAAGAAATCCTATGATGAATAATATTTGAAAAAAAGTAACTGTTACATCACATTCGGATTTCTGAGAATTGATAGTGATCTAATAAGCCATTTGCACTTCGTTCCCTCTTGGATTTTCAGTAAGTATGACAAAAATCTGTGAAAAAATTGTATTTTTCCAATCTAGCTTGTAAACATGGTTTCTATGCCTGGGTAAATTGAAACCTCATTACATGGCATATATATTTTCTGCTGTGGCCTTAGTACACGACCCCTATTGTGCGCAGGTTTTGTCAATGGTCACCCGGGTCACCAAGGATCAGTTCTCACAGCCTCGTTAAATAAAGTAACTAGAGAATACGTCAATAGAAGAATATTTTGTATAGTGCCTTTAGTTTTATCAGTATCTGTTACATAATGTGCAAACTCCTTGGTATGTCATGTACAGGAAAACCTTTTCTGTCCTGATGGTATTCCTGTGGAAATAGGAAATCTGTGGATATGTTGCCCATAATGAGCTAGTACATTGTCTCATTTGTTCTTGTGTCTGGCCATGGGTTATCAAAAATGAGTTGAAAATCACCAAGCCTATTTCCTGGTCATAACAGTCACTAAGAAACTCTTCAGGTCAACTTGATGGATTAGTTTCATGTACTTCTTTTATCCCTCCACAGAAAGGATGATTACCTGATTTTAACGGTAGTTGTTAATGAGAAGAGCTCTTGATATCTGAGCGTAGCGTATCGGCTCCCAACCCTGGAGTTCCCTACCCACAGGGGAGGCGATTTAGGGAGGCGATTAGCAGACCCCCTCCGTTGAATCAGAGTACCGCTGAAGAGGCAAGGCCATCCCGCGTACCCAGTGAAGGATTCACAGTATTCAGGTCTGCACCATTGTGCAGAGGTGATCCTCTTTTAGCTTTGATCTTTATGTCATAACATTGCAGATGGTATCTGAAAAATCCAAGTAATGAAGATGTAGTGGTTTAGTGGGCCAAGGCAAATGAGGGCAGAGAGTAAAGAGGGGGGGGGGGGGGTGGTGGAGGAAGGCTGGGAACTTCGGGAAGGCAACCAGGAGATGGTAGATGCGAGACGATGAAATGCTCTCTGTCCGTGAGTTTAGGGCCGATGGGTAGAGGTGTCGGGAATCACTGATAGTACAGAATCAACAACCTTGATTCATTGAGAAGGTTTCTGTGGAGGTTGTGGAAGGAGAGGAGGTGGACCTCAGCCGAGAGTGATTCTTGGTAGGAATATCGCATCCACGTTGAAGTTGTTGACGATCGGTAGATGAGGTTGCCTGACAGGGTGGTTTGTGTCTTGTCGATGAGACCCTTCTTCGTTAATAATCTTGTCGAGTTTCTTGTCAGACCATACCCGAGCTACTCCAGTCCTTCCCCTAATGTCTTCAGGCCGTTCTCATCTGTGTTGCAGGGTGGTCACTTGTCCAGAGGTTGGTATATACTACCAAAACCTTGAGAACATGTTTGCATATGTACTGAGCTGCTCCTTGAAAATTGGGGACCCCCCCGTAGGAGGTCATGTGGTACCTCTCACAGTTGGTGCCGGTGGTTTTTGCTGGCTCGGGACGCTGGACATTGGGAGAGAGCATACCCCTTCCCACATCTCAGACGATCTATCTTCTCTGCCGCACAGGGTGAAACTCTGACAGTATGGGGGTTATTGAAGGGTGGAGGGGTACAATTAATAAAACACCTGTTCGGCTGTGGACGAGCCCTTGGTGTCGCGTTTAGTCCGTGGACACGGTCTTGACCACGGTCAGGTATGTTGCCCTTTCAAAGGAATAGCCGTAAGTTGGTGGAGATTAATACCATCAGTATCGTTACCAGCTCGAGGGAGTCTTCATTGGTCCGCACCGATACGATTTTAATGATCAGTGCTACCATTGTGTGTAGCTGAGTTAGCTTTAAGTAGGTAACATGATTATAGTGTGGTTTACAATAATCACTCATTTTGAACGCCTGCAAGGCACAGGCTGTGTATATTGTGCGGATCTTGCTTTGGTTACATAAAAGCTGCCTGGTTGGCTGCTAGGTCACATGTAAGGAGCTTTCTGGTTGGCTGATTCTGTAGACAGTGCTCTCCGATTGACTGCCTATGCGGCCTCTGATTGGCTGAGTGCGCGAGAGTTGGATCCTGAGCTCACTGCAGGTTATCCCAATTTTGTGCTGGTGTTCCGTTTAGTTGAGGCTGTCTAGGTTGGATATGGTATGGAAGCTGTATTGGAAAAGTATACATGTGAAAATTGGACCTTCTATCCCAGGGAATGCCCAGGCCCCTTGGACTCCCCAGTCCAACAGATTTTGGGGTTCAGATCCTTGGCAAACAACTTCAATATTTTGTGGCTTGGTGGCCTGAATTTGCCGTTTGAGTTTGCAGTTGTGTGGGTTTGTCATAGCAACTTGAAAGATGAATGGCTTGGAGGATAAATGACCTAAGTAAAGTCTAACTCATTATGTATTTGTGTTCATGGATGCCTATGTGTCTTCAATAAGCATAAGTCTGTCCTTTTTATCTTGATAAGCGGTGGCCTATTGCTCTTTCAAACAATGAATAAAACTTGGGTCTAATTAGTGGAACTGATTGAAATGCACTTTGAATATTTTAATAAGCCCCGAGCAAACCGGTTTTTTAGCTCAAACCAGCTATGCTGGTTGAGCTTTTGTGATCCACGATTCATTCTATGTACTAATTCCTGTGTGTCCACAAATTGACTTTTGGCTTTTTTTTTTCTACTTTCGGCTGCAATGGCTTCAATCTTTATTGTTGACCAAAATTGAAATAATATCATGACCACTAGGAATTCTGCATTGTGATGGTCAAGGTCAAAGGTCATAAGCATCACCAATTGGCCATTTGGTTCACATACAAAATTATCGTCTCCTACAAAAAGCTATAGATGTCTGAAATCAGTTCATAATGATTATTGAGTAGCGCTCCTTCAGATTGTACACAGATTTTGATGGAAAACATCATATAATGCCATTAGAGTTTGATGAAACAGTAAAATCTGGTAAAGATAGAAATATCCAGGCCCTTAAACAGTCATACTTTGATGAATGTGGACCGAACTTGGAAACAAAAGTTTCATTCGACCCTGGGACAACTTTGACCTTGTGAAGGTCAAGGTCAACGGTTATTAAAGAGGAATAAGGGACTATTTTGTTTAAATCTACAAAATGCATTTTCTGCCTATGAAGAGGATTGGACTGTTCTCAAATTACATTCTAATGTTTTCTCTAAAAGATGCTTCTTAATAATGTTCACAAAATGTACATGATTTATCTGAGATAGTTTAAGGTTGATTCCATGGAAAAGTGACATATTTCCCATGATCCTTTTCATTCTACCAACTACTCGGAATTTGATCCTCGCAATCATGCCGCGTTCTTTCGGACCTCGTATATACCGTATATACTTGGTAGAGTGGACAAAAACCGAGTTGGTTTGTTACGTGTCACAACCTTGGAAGCACGTACGCTTTGATTCACTCTATCTGGTAATTAAAAAAAGCGGACACTGTTTTTCGGTCCAAAAACCGGTACCTTAGCACTCAGATAATAGAACAGTTTCGCGAACTAATCAGGGTAGATTATTATCCAGGAAATGGGCCGGATTACGAGTAGTACTCACACAAAATGGCCGAATGAGGGATTCAGACTCGTTTTGACAGTGACCTTCATCTTAACATATTGTTGCTTCAAGTTTCATAGCGCTGTTAAAAAAAAGGATGTAATGCCTATGGATGAATACATTAGTTACGTACTGCATTAGTATGTCCGCTTTCTAGCCAAATTCCACTAAATATCTGAAAAACATGGTGTGATTATGGTTCATTTTAGTGTAATTGTTGGCATCATGGATCAGTGTCAAGATTTATCGGACGGTAAAATGATTTCTATGTGATTTTGTATGTGGTATTCGGTGGTGTGAAACACCTGATTATATTTTGGGTACAGATTTGACTAATAAAGTGCAAATAGCCTTATTTTTTTATGAATTTATGGTTAGGCTCATTCGCAAGATTGTTCTCATTGTTCACATTTTTTTTCTTCAGGATTGACTTGGTAATACATTGAAAACTGTAACCCGAGTTGATGTAACATGAGTCGCAGTAATGTGGCAGTGTAAAGTGATTCGCACCGATTGCTCATCCAGTTACTGGTTACTGCTTGAATCCTGGGCCGTCAACAGGTGGGGGATGGGGGGACATGTCCCCCCACTTTCAAAAAGTGGGGGGGGGGGATATCAATCGTTTGTCCCCCACACTTTCCTCCCGACCTAATAAAATTAACCAATAGGCACATGCCTGATTTTGTGGTCACTCTAAACGATTCCATTTTTGTCCTAACCGAACAATAATCGCGTTGGAAATTGTGTTAAGTCCACTAATTCCAAGTGCTGACCCCAGATGAAGATCTTGACCCGACTAGGGCTGAAGTGGAAGGATTACCCATGTTTCATACCGAGAACTCGAATTTTTTATCGAAATAGCCAAAAAGGGAATAATTTCCCAATGTTTTCACGCGCAATGGCGTTTTTATTCCAAGCGTTGTAGGCTAAATATGCGATGTAATGCTTCCAAGTGCGGCGATTTGTGTTGGCGGTTGGGGGGGACGGACCAATATGGAAGACTATCGAAGCGGAGCGCCCCACAGGTTGGCGCGTAGTGTACAAGAAAATATTCGTTCGACAGACCCCCTAGAATGAAGGAAACGGCACTTCCCATGCCTTATGAGACAGTAAGCAGCATTCCTAAAAGTGTTGATTTTTTTTTTTTTTAATTTTCAGGGAAGGTTCTCCCAAAACTTATCACCTTACGGCAATTTCAAGGTGTTGCGTTTTGGTGCTGTGACATTCTAAGATAGATCAATTGAGTTACGGTCATGAAAGTGAGCAATGAAATGGCTATGGCAACACCCCCTACTTCCAAGCTCGGCCGAGCGCGAGATTTTGTTTGCAGCATCCAACTTTACCAACGATCGCCTGCACGGACCCCGGTCTGACCTATCACTTAAATAGACCTAAGTTCTTTAACTCGAAGATTGCGGCCCCCCATTTTCATCTTCCTGCGGACCACCTGTGCCTTGGAGGAAGTCAACTTCTAATTGGGGCCGGACCTCAGTAAAATGAGTATAACACAGGATAGAACCGCAAACCGCGGCGTGCAGCGCCGCGAAATTTTACACTTTTGGACGTTCCATCGAAAAGTCAGGCACTCTTTGGATGTAAACTTATCTCAACCTGAATTTTGAATGATGTCTTTGCACGAAATTGTGGTGTGCCCTGCCGAATCTTCTATGGCTATTTCATTGTGTATCCACCCGCACCGCTCCCTTAGAATGTGCACCGTGCACGCACCCAACTGTTCAACAAGTGGTCCGCACTCATAAATTGATTGCTGCAATACTCTATTTTAAAATTTGGCAAATGACCCTATTTGCATAAAATTCACAGGGTCCCGCAGGTGGTAGACTTACCCCGGCTCCCTCAACCCCTTTTACACTTTTGGGCATTCCATCGAAATTCATGCTTACTTTTGACAACGCCATCCTCTTCAATTCACGCTGAATTTTGAATCATTTCTTTTTGACAACGCAATTGTGGCGTTCCTGGCTGCATTTCGATGCCGCACCGTGTGCCCTCATCAGTGACAGTTGTGCACCATGCACCCAACCTTCAACAAGTTGTCGCACCATAACTGAAAAACATTCACGATCCCGCCAGGTGGTAGACCCTACCCCCGTCGCCTCAACCCCTATACACCTCAAGATAGCGTTTGTATGTTAGTCTTTTTGTTTAATCATTCAACCACTGGTCTTCTTGGCAGAACTTCGACAACGTCCAATGAAGGAGGCGACACAACCAAGCTTGGTAAAGGAGCCAGTCTTATGCAACTATTCGGGATTGAAGGAGAACCCTTCTTTCATTGATGATTATCTCAGAACGTTCACGTGTAACTTCAGACATGCTTGCTAGGCACACATATTTGCTGCACAAGCACTCATGGCGTTCAGAATACTACCGATACATGAAATACCCGTTCGCGTAGCGCGCAAAAATTAGAAGATGGGCAGCAAATTCTACTCAACTTGATCATTTGGTCATTATGCTGTGTTTTCAAACAACGGTTGCTGCTAGATATGGCCGGAACAGGGTCAACGAAATAGCCGTCTGGGCTCAAATATTGGGGGGACAAAATGGCATTGCGTCCCCCCAACCAAAATATTGGGGGGGGTGGGGAACGCCGTCCCCCTTCCCCCCCCCCCCCCACATGGTCGCCGTCGCCCTTGAATCTTCGAATCATTTTGTTTCACGTCTATAATTTCACTTGGGGGCAGACACGGACTCCCCCCCCCCCCCTCCCCGCCAATTTTTCCTGAATAAAAATTCGTGGAAATTTGGGAGGAAAAAGCAAAGGGAAAAAATGCCTTAATTTGTTTGCAGACTTTTTCGATAAAATGCCCGGAAAAACTGCAATTTTTTTTTCACGCGTAGTAGTGTAGGTAGTTTTCCAGTCCAATTCGGGTACAAATTTTTCAGCTCCCAAACTGGAGTGGTCCCGTAGCCTATTGCTCTTCCCGTTCGCTCCCCCAAGACCGTTCGGGTACCCCTGAGTTCCACGCAAACAAGCCAGAGTAAAAAGGTAATAAAAATAGCATGTGTGATATTCAGTACATGCATCTTAGTATGAACAATGATCACCTTTTCTTTTTTGTCTGTCTTTATAAATCCACACATGTAAGATTTTTGCTATTGAGCCGGGCAAGTGCCGTATCCGTCGATCTGTAGGTTATGAAAATCTGAAATTTTCTTAGTCCGCTTCGCGCAACCGATGGTGCGCTTAGATGGTCTTTTTCATCAAAAACGGTCCGACGCCCCTCCGCGTTAATCATCTGATGAGAAATCGTACTGTATGTAGATCTATCAGACTGACTTGGGAAAATATCTTCAGTGGTGCTTCCTTCACTCAACTTTACTTAAGGTGTAATTCACAAGACCCAATTTCCTAGGCCCCGTACTGAACAGCCCTAAAAGCGACGAATGAAGAAGCCGTACCTAAGATAGAGAGGGCTATTACTCTTTAGTATATACCCCAATCGGCTAGTACCAATATTATCTCTCCAGGACTTTTTGTTCGGACAAATCCCCCGAAAAATAGGATTCTGCTCATTACGATCGTGCGTCATCATAGCACACGACGTTTTTATGGATGAAATCCACCCTAATAGATTCCGCGAAAAGATCGCCCGCGTATTTGTGGGTCTTAATATTTACAGAATAGAACTTTTAATATTACTTTTACATATTGAAAATGAATTTTGTCTGAGAATTATACATTTGAAGCCTATAATGCACCTAAGCAACTGTTTTAGCTCTGCACAGGCCGTCTTGTGGTCTGTTTGTTGGTATCCCCTCACGAGTTTGATGCTCCTAAGGGGAAATCCATCTAATGTATGCCAAAACTAAGTTAGAGGTTGTCTGAACAATTCCCAAATCAGATCATTCAAGTAACTCTCCACATGCTGCGTTCCCTTAATTTAGTGTAAAAAAAAAAGATTGTGCAATCATATCGACGTTGCAAATCGCCCCACTCGTCCCGCCTATGATTAAGCTCGACAGCGAGCGGAACGATCGGCTTATTACGAGGTGAATCAATGAAGTTCATACATGCCATATCGAGTGATACATATTCGATTGCTACAATAGTGTGACGACAAGGCACAATTACTGCTGCAATTTTCCACTAGTCAAGATACACAATTTACCTACCGACATCCTCCCAGACTGGCCATAACTAGCCGGCTCTGCGAGCCGATATCGAGAAGCTGTTTCGTAATAGAGAAACAACCGATTGGTTCGAGAGTCATATCGTACACAAGAATGTGAGGCCTGATACGCGAAGACCATATCAAACTCCTGTTCAACACCGAATGAAATATTTTTTGTTCTTGAAGTTATGCAGTAAACAACCGAACGAAAGTCTGAACATGTGAACGGCTTTACGCCGGTCTTCAGCTAAAGACTTGTCCGCAATGAAGTGTATGGAATTGGCCAAAGATCTTTTCACACTTGTTCGATAGGATGCATAACTTATTCGGATGCCGAAGTTAGAAATTTTTAACTTTATCGTACGATAACATTTTTGGATTGCGATAATTGTGCAATGCTTGATAACTTGCACAATTCGCAAAGATCATGGGACGCCAAATAGGCTATTGGGGGAAGTTCAAAGCTTCCCTTCTCGTTCACTTAGTACACGTGTTCGCCTTACACAATCTCTGAGTGTTTCGAATGTGGGCGTCACCACACCACTCTACAGACACCAGCTGGATTATCAACCAGAACTGAATTGATCGTGTCTACCCATCATTTCCCTATGCCTGTGCCAGATCCATATGAAATTCGGCACACATGATTGTCTGATGGAAATCGTGAAAAGTAAAAAAGTGACGGCATGCAACCCAAACCGTCTCTGACGCGCCAAATTTCATTGCACAAATTATACTCACTTTACCACTCCAATCTACCTACTTGTAGGTAGGTTGACTGCAATCATAAATGGTAAGTACATTACTCCTAAATTGTCATACAGAGGGGTTCCGGGACATTTTTTGGATGTGGGCAAAACTGAGTTTTCCACTGATTTCCACTGAGGCCCACAGGTTAAATCAGCAAAATGCCTCTACAATTTTGATGCACAACTCATGCTGAGATACAGTCATAATTAAAGCCTTGTAGCCGTACCTTCAGGCTCTCAAGAATTATGAACCCGAACCCCATTTTGAGCCCGTAAAGGCCCAACATGTGCATTCCGCAAAATGTTTCTCCTCTCTACATGCTGAGGCTTGATCATAATGATGGATAGTCATACCACTTGCTATTTGAATTTTCGATCCAAGGACCCACTTTGGAACCTACAATACCTATCTAACTCTATCCAGTGGGCAGCAATTGTTTTTATGGACCCCCATAAAGTCATTCTGTGACAGATTCAACCAACTTGGAACACTAGTTACCCATGAAGCCATGGTTGCCTTGGTGAAGGTCAAGAGGCAATATGGCCATTAATTTATAAAATTTTCAAATGTATCTGTCCTCCACAAATTACATTACATTTTTCTTGAAACTGTGTCCCTAATGTTCTATTGGAGGGTGCTTTTTTTCAGCTTGTGTTGCAGATTTGGGATACTTATCATATAGTGTGTTATACTTGAAGCAGTAACATCTGATCATCTGATGAAAACAAGCAACATGTCATTCTTTGACCGATGTTGACCCAACTTCGACCCAATGTTCATTGACTCTTGTGATTTCTGAAGTCAACATCATAGGTCATTAAATGGGCACAATATGCCATTGTTTGAAAATGTTTTTTTCTCTTACTTCGGCTTGCTCCATTGAATTTGACTGCAGTGGTAACAATGTTCATTGACGCTAAGACTGTTCGCCCTATGAAGATCACTGTCAAAAGCACAATAAGGCCTTGCCTCCAGACTGCTCCTTGGCCTCATGACCTTGACATATACCAACGTATATTTGTACATTCGTATCGGTACATTTGTGCAGTTTGAATACAGCCCCATTGGTGCGCTTGTTTATTTCCTTGGCGGGAGGTCCCAGAAATCTATGCAGTCTGCGTGGTGCGGGCGTATGTGTGTAGTAACCACCCTGTAAGCAGGCAAGTCCAACATGCTGGTTAGACAAGTCCAACTTGGTTGGTTTGCTTCCCATAATTAGTACCTAACGCTATTTATGGTTGTTTGAGTAGGGGGTCAATTTTGGGCAAAAGTGGAACTGGTAAAATTCTGATATTTTGGGCACTTTTACCTTGTAAATCAGGAAAAGTCCAACAAGCCTGGAGGGATCAACGTTCAAACTTGGGGGGTGTGTTCCATGATAAGTACTGAAAGACATTATTGTTGTAGGGAGTAGGGTCTCAATGTTGAGCAAAGGTGAAACTTGTAAAATTTGGATTTTGGGGCCACTTTTGACCTGGTAATCAGGCAAAGTCCGACTTGCCTGGTGGGATCACGTTCAAATTGGGTGGGTGGGTCGCCCATGATGAGTACATGAACGCAAATTATTGTGTATGAGTAGGGGGTCAATTTGGGCAAAAAAGGAAACACGTGTGAAAATTTTGGTTTTTTGGCACTTTTTCCTTGTAATCATGCACAGGTATGTCCAACATGCCTGGTGGGTCAAGTTCAAACGTTGTGGGTGGGCTTCCCATGGTGAGTTACATGAACGCGATTTATTGTTGTAGGGGTGGGGGGTCAATTTGAGCACAAAAATTGGAAAACTTGTAAAATTCTGGTAGTGGGCACTTTTAACCTTGGAAGCAGGCCAAAGTCCACATGCTTAGTGGGATTCAAGTTCAGACTTGGGGGTGTGCTTCCCATGATGAGTACATGAACGCTATTTTTGTTGTATGAGTAGGGGGTCAATTTTGGGCAAAGGGTGAAAACGTAAAATTCTGGTATTTTGGGCACTTTTACCTTGTAATCAGGCTAAGTCCAACATGCTGGTGGGATCAAGTTCAAACTTGGTGGGTGTGCTTCCCATGATAAGTACATGAACGCTATTTATTGTTGTATGGGTGGGGGGTCATTTTGAGCAAAAGTGGAAACTTGTAAAATTCTGGTATTTTGGGCACTTTTACCTTGTAATCAGGCAAAGTCCAACATGCCTGGTGGGATCAAGTTCAAACTTGGTGGGTGTGCTTCCATGATGAGTACATGAACGCATTTATTGTTGTATGAGTAGGGGGTCAATTTTGAGCAAAAAGTGGAAACTTGTAAAATTCTGGTATTTTGGGCACTTTTTCCTTGTAATCATGCTACAGGTATGTCCAACATGCCTGCTGGGTTCAAGTTCAAACGTTGTGGGTGTGCCTCCCATGGTGAGTACATGAACGCTATTTATTGTTGTATGGGTGGGGGGGGTCAATTTGAGCAAAAAGTTGAAACTTGTAAAATTCTGGTATTTTGGGCACTTTTACCTTGTAATCAGGCTAAGTCCAACATGCTGGTGGGATCAAGTTCAAACTTGGTGGGTGTGCTTCCCATGATGAGTACATGAACGCTATTTATTGTTGTATGAGTAGGGGGTCAATTTTGGGCAAAGGTGAAAACGTAAAATTCTGGTATTTTGGGCACTTTTACCTTGTAATCAGCAAAGTCCAACATGCCTGGTGGGATCAAGTTCAAACTTGGTGGTGTGCTTCCCATGATGAGTACATGAACGCTATTTATTGTTGTATGGGTGGGGGGTCAATTTTGGGCAAAAAGGTGGAAACTTTTTAAGCCCATATATTTTCATTCTTCGTACAGAAATATACATCTCTCATACAGAAAAACAATTATAAAAGGACCTATTATTTTGTGAACCAAAATTAAGATTACGCAATATGCCGACGATACCGGCTTTCAATTACGATGGCTCAGCTGCCTCTCTCCATGTATGCTTGAATGTTTTAAATAAAATTCTCTGAACGTTCTTGTCTGAATGTGAATTTCCAGAAATTGTTTCTTTGGGCTCTTTTGCAAACAACTACCCTGACATATCACTACAATACCTGGGGTTAGATCCAAGACCCGGTCAGATATCTGGAGATTTGTTTTACTAACAATTTTTTTACACGACAGGAGATGTTTGAGCTGAATTATCTCCCCAAGTTGTCAGGGCTCAAAGGTATCTCGTGTGATTGGCCAGTTTGTGACCTTACCTCATTAGGGGAAATTCAGATTCAAAAAGCCTTGCTCTTTCTGAGCTTATTTATTCATGGTCTTACCTAATCCTCCTCAGCAATTCATTTCTGATCTAATCGATATTGTGCCAGTTCGTTTGGTCGAATAAGAATGATAGGATCGAAAGATCCACGATCATTAATACGAGAATAAATGGTGGTTTCAACATGGTCGATATTTTTTATCAAAAGTTTAAAATGCACGTGGATAAAAAGATATGTTGGTAATGATAAGCTCATGGAACTAATATTAATATAATCATTTTAATATTCCTCTGGAGAAGTATAGCAATTTGTTTAGTGTAATTTTTGTTCGCCTGAAGAAATTTCAGGAAGAGACTTAGTGCGTACTATGGCGTGTGTACGTGTATTTGTGTGTGGTGTATGTCACACTTCGGTTAGCTGGATTCTCACAAACCGTGAACCCGATTATGACAAAATTTTGTGTGTAGCACCGGGGTTGGGTGTAGACGATCAGATTAGATTTTGGGCAGCAAAGTCATAATTAAGTTGGGTAATTAGCTTATTTTATGTAATGTATTGTAAAGCTTTTTACCAAGATTATTGCAGAACCCGTATGTGCTACATGATGTAGTTTGGCATGTAGAACCTGGAGACAGGTAGATGAATGATCAGATTTCAGCCTGAACTATGCTAATTAAGTGGTCTAATTTGCATATTTTATGCAAATTTTCCACGTCGTTGGATTTTACAATCTTGGTGATGTGGTCTACCATGTTCCAGAGAAATTTTACAAGGAAGTCGGGGTCACTGGAGGTCAGTTAAATGTGTTTAATTTTGCATATTTTATCAATTTTTGAAAGTTTTGTTGGATTTCTCCACAAAACTTGGTAGATTTGATCCACATTTGATCCAGATCATTTTGAAGGTACAGCTGGGGTCAGAAGAAGTCATTGTATGTGCGTTATTTGCATATCATATTTATTTTATTATTTCCAACTTGGTAGAATTTCGCCAAACTCGTATGGTTTGGTCCGTTACATTTTCTGGATCCTGATGTGTTTGAATGTTCAGGCATTTGAATTCTTCATATAATATCTTCTGTTAGAACTAAGCCTGAGACGAGTAAACTATAGCTCCTTTACAATTTTAAATGCTGTTATAAACCTCATTGGTATGTGCCTAATTTGCATAATTTTATTCCATTCCACTTGGTAAGAATTTCCGCCAAACTCACAGTAGGTCTGGTCCGTTAACATTTTCTGATGTGTTTTGCATATGTTCATGAATTTTGATTGAATTCCATCATATAATAGCTTCTGTTAGAATAAGCACTGATGAACGAGTAAACTCTAGCTCCTGTGACAATTTTAAACGGCTGTTATAAGCTCATTGTTGTGCCTATTTGCATAATTATTCATTTTCCCCACTTGGTAGATTTCGCCAAACGATCAGTAGGTCTTGTCCGTTAACATTTTCTGATGTGTTTTATAATGTTTCATGATTTTGATTGAATTCCATCATTAATAGCTTCTGTTATAATAAAGCATCTAAGGGACGAGTAACCGGATAGTCCTGTGACATTGTGCTGTTTATGATCTGGCCCACAAGCAACCCTCTCTTACCCAACTAATCAGTTTGATTAGGTTGATTATACAATCAAACACTACTGTACGCCCTTTTTTTCCTCTCTTCCTGGGGACTGGGGACAAATGTTGAGGTTCCTGAAGATAATTTTGGGACATCCTTGGCTGTTGCGTGGGGATAAGTTTGTTGGTGTGGGGAGAAGGCAAGGGGAGGGTGTTTGCTGCTGGCATGGGGGGGGGGGAGGTATGTCCTGGCTGCTTGGAAATAAACCGGCAATAACAAATAAATAATGAAGGAAATTATTTTTAAAGCAAAGAAGCCCGGCTGCTAAGGGGATTTAAACTTTGCATTTGGGTTTTTGGCTCAAAGAAGTTAGTTGACTTAGCGCCTAAAAACTAACTTGCCAAATTTGGGGGGTATTTATGGTGAGAAGAGTGGGTGTGGGGGGGGGCAATGGAGAAGAAAAAAAATTAGGACTGTCATAGAGTCAACTTATTGGTCAGTTATTTCGGATTGTTATGTTTTATAGGTGAAATATGTGATGTTCGTTTGACATGACGACGGTCTGCATGAACTAGTTGGCTATGTATAGTGTGTAGTGTAGTTGACCTAAAGAACCCACGATCGCGCAACCAGGGCCGAGACACTTTTTTTGTGGCGATCGCCTTGTAATAAGGAGGCAGTTGCTCACGGTAAAATCACATTTGCAGGCAGTTTGCGAGAGGCTTGTTCCGATTTATTTCTGCCAGACTGTTGGTGGTGGAGAGAGCATATACTCACAATGATAATTTAAAACGATCATATAAATCATTCTTCCCATCGGAGGATGCCGCGTGATTTCATTTACATTAAAAATTTCATTGCAATACTGGCCCTAGTGATGTCCTATCACATTTTCAAAAGAATAACTCACTATCACCACAAACTTTGGTCTCTGTTCGAACGAGTCGTAGAAAATTCCCGGAATTTCGTGGACACAAATCTTCAAATACGTGCCACCTGATTCCATTCTTTGCTCCGTAACCAACAAATTCTATGAGTAGTGTATAGTCGTTAATTTGTAAATTAAGCACTTGTATCGAGAAATGGGGCTCATAGTGGAGTTCACGAGTCTCCACTGGTAATCTATATTCAGATACGTTACCTATCAAGCTGTCCGTATCCTAAGGTTCTCTCACTTTCCGGTTCGATTTCTTCACATGATTTTTGGGAACGATTTATCTTTCATTCAAACTGAAACTAGTGAATAATCTGGTGCCATTTTGCACTAGGAGGAAGCAACCTTATTCCAATTCCACCTTTCTGGGAATGTCCATACGTGAGACATTCTGGGCAGATGTAATGGGTTATCAGGTTATTGTGTTCACATTGGATCATGATCTTTTTTTTTCTGATATCTGTTTTGTTGTTATGATGATATGGATAACTCAATTTAACTTTCTAATTCTCTATGCAAAGAATTGTATATACAATAGCAAACAATTCCTACTTCCCAGCTGCGGAGCTTTTTTACTATAGTTTCCATTTCGAATTGGATGTTGAATGTTCTATCCTAAAAGAGAACGGGAACCATGTGCAAGATCGATACTCTATATGAAGAATTATTTTTATCTGGTAATATTCACATTTACATTAAGTCGTTAAATTTAAGTTACAAATCCTCTACTTTTTTTCACATGTAGACTGCTGTAATTGAATGTCAATACCGTTAATAACGAAACTTTATAACTGGGCTGAAAATATACACAGCCGATTGAATAATTGGTCACTTTGTGGCTTTTCCTTCCCCCGGACTTGAGGCAGGAGTGTGGAGTTTTATTGTAGTCTGGCAAAAATCTTTGCCTGAACGTGACAATTTGACCAATTTAGAAGCTATTTTTCTGGTTCAAAAAACGACTTCGGTAGGTTCGAGAAATCCTCGTGCGCCTGTACATCGGAGACAGTTTCGTTGGTGAAATTGTTAATACTCGGGCAAGGTATACGCTGCAACCACCGATTGAACAATTTTTCACCTTTTGTAGAAATTGTTTGCTCTGGGAAACCGCCCGGTCGCTGTGAGTCTTAGATAGTAATTCCACTGATAGATACATAAGGAGGAGTCATGTCCTAGTATTTCGTGTTTGGGTAAACGCCGGAGAGGCGACCCCTCCCTGAATAAAATGCCACGGTTAATAAACATTACAAAAGTTGATAATATCTTTCGAATGCCACGAAGACAGAGATAATCGTCCACCCGGTTCACCATGATCGGGAAAGTGGCAACGCTACCTATGAATGATGCGAAATCCCCTATGACCAGGCGCGTACCAAGAGATTTGGCTGGGGAAGGGGGACTTTGATATCGGAACCTAAGAGAGTGCGCCTTCATGATTGGCCTCGCCTCCCTATTGGCTTGTAAGTACCATTTATGGGCCCCTATACACTTGCTCCGTTTCGTGATACCCCCCCCCCCCCACTGCCGCCACTGCCTCTGATACTGAATTATGTAATAACAAGCATTTTCACTGCGCCGTCTATATCAGTCTATTTAGCCCTGATTCGAGTCGCACATACGCATAACAGTCCGAGTTCCCGGAACATCTTCAAGTGGAGCGCTTGAAAAGAGTTTCAGAGGTGCAATTCCTCAACGTGGAGTGGGTTAAATCATTTAAATCATTTTTAAATCAGCTGCCGTGGCAAAAGAGATTACCGGAAGCCCCATGGTGGGGGGGGGGGGGGGAAGTCAAGTCACATTGTTTAAATATGGTTGCAAGTAAAGTCATTTCAGGCAAGTCCCTGTACAAACTAAAGGAAAGCAAGTCATGCAGTCCCTCACTCAGGGCAAGCCACCGCCCTTTTTCCAAGTCACAAGTGCGACTTTCAGTCACAAGTGCGGACTTTTCCTCATCTCTCTTCCTGCACTAGAGCGGAGCGGACCTAGGAAACGGATGATCGAGAGATAGCATTTCAGCTGAAGGATAGGTCCATGAGGAGAACCAAATAGAAGAGGACGTACTGAAGGGGCGCTGCCATTCACTCCCTCCACCGAGAAGCCCATTTTGTAGTCGATACCTCGCGAATAGGAGCCAGTGCAGATCTTGTAGGAACTGGCGTGATGTACCCAAACTTCGTGGTAGAAGTAAAAAACAAAGCAGTAGTGTTATTAAACTGTTTGATGCCTATTTTGCTGTTCATCGAGCATACCAAGGGAAGCGATTGTTAACAAGACGGAGAGAACTGTGGCGTACGTAAAGAACATGAGCGGCCTGATCTGAGAGTGATTTCTTGATTGAACTGGTATTCTCGATAGAACAATGTATGGACTGACATAACTTTCACCCAATTTGGGGTGTCATGTCATAAGTGTTAATCAAATATTAAACCCCGAGATTGCGTGCAGTTGGGGATCATAATGAATGAATACCAGAGTTTTGGATACTTAAAGGATATTGCGGGCTTTGTTACAAAGAGATTATACTGAGAATGGATAACTGTATCTAGGGCCAAACCCCATTTCAATACGATGTTCCTAGTGTGTTTGGGTGGGTAGTTATTGGTCTCAAAGTTTGGTCCATTATGCAATTGGGAGAATCCATTGCGTCCCGGTATCGCCTTGTCTCACTTTCTACTCTGTCTTGGAGTAGGGGCGCTGGCCCACCCGGGAAGTTATAGACTATGGGCAAGAGGGCGAATGGTGTGATAAAATTGACCTTGTACCTCCGAATGGCACAAAACGGAACGTTGTTTTTTCTCATGAACGCGTTTCTCCGGGATTCCACTCGGGTCCCGCGTCCAGATCCGGTGCAACAGTGACGAGAAAATGGAGTTGAAAAATGTGGAAGTGGCAGCACTGCCATTTCATGAAACGATGGAGCGGTATCTGTGAAGGGTGGTACCTATCGAGGAAGGCTGAATTTAGGTGAAATGTGTGAAGCACACCACTGGGCGATTTTTGTCTAGAGAGGATATGAGTCTCCCTCATACTGCTATGTGGTCCTGGGGCCGAGTTGGTGGCTGGGGTACGGTTTAGCGCCCTCATTTTGATATGACGTTTAAGTAAGGACGTGCGCGATGTGTTTCAGAATGGAGGCTTCAACACTGTAAGTCCCATTCGGTGATTCCTTGTTTACAGGGTGGGCTCGGATGGTTATTAAAAAAGGAGGATGGGTGGGCATGCTGCTCCATGGTATTTTGTACAGGCTCGGGGCATTGGAATGGTGGGCTTGTCATACTATTCAATTGAAATTACAATTCTCAAAAAGTTTGCCTGAATTTCATGAAGTTCATGTAGGCTTACAGTACCCCCCAATTTGTGCACACTTTGGGGCTCATGAAAACTGTGGGCTCGTCAGTAAATAATTTGGGTGAACATTTCAGTTTCACTAAATTCGCATTTCTTCCATTCTTTCTCCCGAATTATTCCACTTGCACTACTTACACTCGGTCGATCTCAACTTGATTATTCACTGACTCGGATGCCTGTGATGATGTGGTTTACCCTAACATGGTTTTCTATGCCACCTGAAGTACTGTCTGACTATATTGAGCATGACACTTTGACCTAATCTCAGGAAAATATGTATACCCTTCTGAATAAGATTAGGCTAAACTGGCAAGGTTTGTTAAAGTTGACAGAATCGAGTATATGCGGTGTAACAGTTAGGGCAAAATGTAAGTCTGTTTAATGCCACAACCAGACAAGAAACCTGTGGGGTCAAGGCACATCATCACACGATTTATAAGTTTCCATACAAATCCTGGGTCCACGCCGTCAACAGAAATAGACTTCAAATGGGGCAAAGCGTGTTAAATGTCACTTTCCGACTTTAATGGACGCTCTCCTTGATTGGAAGGCCGGATTTTGATGAAGTACTCAGGAAGAATTTGTCCTAAAGGGGGAAGGGGGGAGGGGGGAGGGAGGGGGTAGTAGAACCAGTGTCGTATGCCCGTAGGAATGTAATTTTGAGTGGGGGGGGCGGAATTTTATGATGACGGATCTGGGGGGGGGTTCTAATAAAATCGGTGGGTGTCTCCCCTCCGAAAATTTTTGCATTTTCAGTGACCTTGGATGCAATTTCGTGCAATGCAAGTATAACCCCAAAACACTCACTTAATTCCAGATATGTGTATGGCATTCCACATGTCCTTATATCTATGAACCTTGTGCCTTTCCTCGGCCAATCAAAACGAGGGCATAAGATTTACATCTAAATCTCATTTTTCAAGGAACCGCCGAAGCCCCTCTCCTCCCGCTTTAGAAAATGTTTTGGGCATTCAGGTGGCCTTAGATGGAATCTGATGCATTATTTCACTCCTAAACAGTCACTTCGTTTCAGAAATAATTTTACATTTCCACGATCCTTAATGCGACTCGCACTTTTGTATTGTACGGAGCTCCCATGGCCATTAAGGAAGGCTCTTCTTTGGAGTTGGTGTAATTCTTACATAACGCGGATCGCCAACATAGCATACGGGACCTTCCCTATTTACGAAGATCGTCCTTGTTTTTTTTTTTTGTTTTTTTTTTTTCTTTTGCCCCCTTGCTGCCGCCAATTTTTCCCAGATTTTTTGTCATTTCTGCCCTAATTTCCGCATCTAAATAATGTGTGCGACAGTCGCCCTCCCCCACCCCCCCCCCCCCCGCCCCCTTGACAGCTCCTCGTAAAACTAATTTTGCATCTTCACAATGTCCCTTTGGAGGCGAATTTGTGCTCTTAATCTTGTGATGTTTCCTGCCAAATGTGGCTGAGCTTTTGTTCCATTTGCTATAAAAATTACCTTTGCTCATCTTCATCACCTGAATTCCTTTGCTCTATGTCGGTCAAAATTTTTGAGCACTCTCTGTCTAGATATTCTCTCCTCTCATTTTTTTTTATATTCATTTCGACTGTCTCATTTTTGGGCCATGGTACACTGTCTTTTGGTCCGAATTTAGGTATAGAAGGGGGTCGGGAGGTTCCTCCTCGTATGTCCACGCCTTCAGCTGACATCCAGGACGCTATTTTGTTTTGAGAGTAGTCCAATTTAGAATAATAAATGTGCACTAGCCTATTGTAAAAAAAAAAAAATGCTTGAGTAGTCATTCGCCAATTTTTATAAGCGATTCCGCTTTGGGTTGTACGTGGACTAATCCCTTTTCCTAATCACAATCTAACAAAAACCACAATTGATTGCTATACAATCCGAGAAGCCAATCCGGCGGTGCTCTAAATAATTGTGTTGAATATGACGAAACAAAAGTATATCTTGCTTGCGAAGCAGTGGTGGCGGGCAGGATTTCCCGAGCTCCATACTTAGCATTTCAATCGTAGAAAACACTAGCCAGGCGCGCGAAGCTGCGCAAATAAAATCTTCCAAAGATTTTGTCCCATTGCAACACAGGCGACCATAGCGGAAAAATCTGAGCGGTCAAGTTACAGTGAATTGGATGTGAACTTCTCCTGGGCCAAGCAGCTCATCAAAGGAAGTCAATTTAAGCGTGTAGTATGGGTCAATGGGCCGCGCTAATTGTGGGAAGGTCCCTTTGCAATTCAGCCCACTGTAGAATGTTGTGAACGTGATCCAGGCCTTGTAAATAGTTGATCTTCGGTGTCCTAGCTATTTCCTATTCGAAGATGTATGAAGGATTTATCTCAGGAGTTTACAAACGAATAAGCCTTTAGGGCAGAACAATTTCGTAAAATTCGAAAAATAATTAGACAGCAAAGCAAATGCGCCCAAACGCGCGAGAATTTTCGCAAATCAACTCGCCGGGAGGCTTTCAATCAAAATTTGGCGTTTTAGAACCTTAGACCATCACATCTTGCTATGCCGAATGGTTCAATTCCCACGCCTAAAGGAGAATATCCAAATTAGAGGGGGCCTAATTTTGCGAGCTCATGTCCCTCATACGCGAAAACTGTTGGGGAGGGACATTTCCCCACTTTTCGAAATGTGGGGGGCCGCGTCCACCGTCCCCTGGATTGAGCCACGCGTACTTTTTAGTTCTTCTTCCCCCCGTGGGGGGTGGGGGTGGGGAGGATATACCCCCGATGGGGGGGGTGGGGGGGCTATACCCCTTGGCGCCACCCCTGTATGGTAAATTGATACCACAGCCATGATAACGGAAACCTCACTTTTCTGGGACCAATTTGTAACTTTCAATTGCGCGTATGAATGAAAATCTTCGATAATTTGCGCAAAGTCATGATCGGAGTTGCAGTAGAGCTCGACAAAACTGAGAAAAGAAGATGGGATGTCTGGGAAAACTGAAAAGTTTTCGTAAAAAAAACTACGAGCCAGGATTTGAACCCGGATCACTGATTCAAAGATAGACGTTTTAGAACTAGGCTATTTTGATGAGTTCTTAATTCTTTGTCAAATCAATATAAGACCCTGCTCCTCAAAGGTACGTCAGATTTTGTGGAACAAGTATTCCGAATGGGAATTCGGGGTATGGGCTTATTGCAGGATCGAACAAGTATTGCTGAAACAGTTTTATTGACGAGATCTGTCCCACTCGCCGTGGGTAGGACAGTTTAATAGGCCTGAATAACGCGTTTTTCGCCACGTGCTGTATAAGCGTGAGGTTTATCATGTGTTTTGCGTGGTGCATAAGGAGAAATGAAACCTGTGGGACATGAGAAGCTTCATTCAAAGTATAATTGTTTCCATCAATTGATCGGATCCGGCTTCTCGCATGTGAATCAGGGCTATTCCACAGCCCTTCATGGAATTCCTCAAAAGGCTTTAAAATGCCGAAACGGAGAGGTCAATATTTTATGCCCTATTGCTATACCTCTGCATAACAAATGTGCAACTGTCTGTGAGTCTGACAGCTAAAGCGGGGGCCGCTCTGATTGGCTGAAAGCTATCCCATGACCTAGTGTCGTGACTCCTCTTTCGTAGTATTGTTTGGCACAAAGGGGCTGTTTTTGCCGTCCAATTTTTCATTGAATTGTGCCCGGTCCCATGCAGAGGGAATGGCATTTCCGATGAATATGTGATTTTTATTTTACTCGAGACTATTTTTTTTGTCCTGCTGCCCCCCTCCAGGGAGAGAAACAAGAAGGGAGCAGATAAGAGTGAATGCCCATAGTCTATTATGTCATGTATTTCATTGTTTCATTTTGGTTGGACTAAGTCAACATTTAGCAGAAGTTCTGTTGTCTTCTCTCGACCAGAGTTAACCACCAATACCTACCAACCCACGACAACAATCCTCTCCCTGGACTAAATGCTTTTCGAAGTGAATAAAGTGTGAATTTTCAATATGAAACAAAGATTGTGCGAGTATGACCTCATTTTATTTGCATGATGGTATGTTTTTCAATACTGCGCAATATACATGCACAAACGTCAAAGGACTGTAACCCCGTAACGGGAGGTCGTATGAACTTCGGGTTTGGACTGACGCAATCAGTTTTTCTCCACTACGTATATTAAGCTCTCTAACAACCCCATCCTGCAGTTTTCCCGTCAATTTGGCTTGGGTCTTCCGACAGTAATTCCAATACCCAAACTTCGTGGTAGAAGTGAACAACTAAGCATAAGTGTTTAAAAAGATGTTGATGCCTATTATGCTGGTCATCGGCATACCGAAGAGAGGCGAGTTGTTGTCAAACTCGGAGAACTATGAACGTCATAACAACGCGACCTGACTGAGAAGCGAGTTCATGATTGAAGTGTATTCGCTATCAAGGGCTGCGATCATGGGGGGGGGGGGGGGCGTGGGAAAGGGGGACGCGTCCCCCCCGTATTTTGGTTGGGGGGACGCGCAATTGCATTCGTCACCCCCCCCCCCCCGATATTTGGCCCGACTGCTATTTCGCTGACACTGTATCCGACATATCCCCGCAACCGTGTCAAAACAACTTGCTGACTTGAATGTCTTGAGTGAATTCCACTTCTCCATTTCGATTTTCTTGGCGCGATCCGCCGCGGGTTATTTCAGTGCCCGGTTTGTTCAGACATATGATGTTGCCTTGTGCAGACATATAACGTTCCTTAACAAAAAATGCCGACATTTTACTCTGGGTTGTTCTTAATAATGGCCAATTCGGAGTTCCTAAGTGTCAGCTCACCATAGAACAGTTCAGGGGCATAGACGAGATTCGGTCAGATTCCCCCCAAGCAATATCGTTACGGTCCTATTTTTTTTAACCTGTCACCACTATTTGAAACGCAACCAACTTCATCCCATTTTTTTCGGATGTTATTTGTTGTGAGTATGGGGGAACATTTTTGTGTTGTCTTATGCTGCTTCGTGTTTGGGGCCGGATTCGTAATTTTCAGGCAGGGGAGTTTCGAAAATCGTTCTGCACACTAGTACGTTCAACGTCGAACTGCTGGGTTCCCTTTTATGACCTTGACATCATTATCATCTCATTAACTATAACTCCGAACTGGCTTTACCATAAAAGAAGGGATTCTCTCCTTCAATCAATCCCTATCCGTTTGCATAAGACTGTGGCCTTACCCGCGTTGGTTGTTGCTCCGTCATGGACGTGTTGATTTCCTGCTTGGGGACCAGTTAGTTAAATGAACAAACTAACATACAAAATCGCTATCTTTTGAGTGGAGGGGTTGAGGCGACGGCGGTAGGTCTGCCACCTGGCTGGATTTTGTGCCTTTTTTCAAAATATTATGGGTGCGACCACTTTTTTGAAAGTGGTGTGCGGTGCACACACTATCCCTATGACGGCACCCAGTGCGGGCAGCGAAATTCGGCCAGGTAACGCAACAAATTGCGTTGTCGAAAGACATGATTCAAAATTCAAGTGAAGACACGCCACATCCAAAGATCGCCTGAGTGTTACCTTTATGTTTTTTTGAAGGGAGCGGTGAGGCGACGGGGGTAGTCTAACCACCTGGCGGGACCTGTGAATTGTTGCATATATGATCATTTATCAAATTTAAAATAGAGTATTCAGCAATCAATTTTATGGATGCGACCATTTTAAAGTTTGGGTGCGGCACGGTGCACTTATTATCTACTGGGACAGGGCACACGTGCGCGTGGGAACCCCTCAAATGCCGCTAACATTCGGCCAGGAAACTACGCCCCACATTCGTGCAAAGACTGATTCCAAATCCCAAGTGAATATAAGTTTATATGCAAAGATCGCCTGACTTTTCAAGGATGTCCAAAAATCGCAAAGTTTTTGCGCGCTGCTTCGCGCCCGTTGCTGTTTTCACTTCTTTTTTAATACTCATTTGGCCACCTGTTTAGCGTCCCTCCCATTCGCCTGTGTTCCGCAACGTACATAAAAATGGGGCCGTAATCTTGATGAAAAAACTCAGGCCTATAGTAAGTGATAGGTCAGAGAGGGGTCAATGCAATTGTCGTTGGTCACATTGGATCTTTCAGATCTCGCGCTCCTCCGCGAACGTGTGGTTGTTGCCTTTGCCCATTTCCCATTTCGCCTTTCATTACCGTAACCTCACTTGCCTCGTATTTCAAATGTCCAGCACCAAACGCAACACAATGAAACATTGATCCATAAAGCATAAGTCTTTTTTTGGATAACCTTTCCGGTGAACTAAAAATTTGTTTGTCACTTTTAGGAAATGCTTCTCACTGTCCCACCAGGCAGCTGGAGTGCCTTTTTCCTGCAATCTGTCTGTCCAACGGACAATTTTCTGTACGCTACCGCCACCTGTGTGGCCTCGCTCAGATAGTATTCAACGCCGTCTATCCCCAAACCGCCACCACAAATCGCCGCCCTTGTTTCTCTGATATACTGAGGACTGCCATAATTCAACCTATGGAGTGCCATTGTCATAAGTTGTTTCAGCATAACCCCGAGATGCGTGCATGGGGTGGGGATAGAAAGATGAATACCCCCGATTTCGAATACCTTAATGAAACAGAATAATTTTTTGTTTGCAGCTATTTGTGTTCACTCCCGTTATTGTGTATTATCTACCCCAGTAGCATTATACTTATCCATATTTGATATTGTTAAGGGGCACTGGGGTTTTATGGGTAATTGGAGGTTGCCGGGACTGGGGATTTATTCACTCCTAAGACCAGGTAAACATAAACATGTTACTATATGATACGTATTTACGACAAATTTAATAAAATACAAACACACGCCAATTTGATACAAAACAAAATCGATGGATTGCTGCAATCATGATCTCCATTAGGTTAACGGACCAATATCCTACAAAATCGAAGAGACTCGAACAATGAAAATTCTAGAATATTTAAACATGAAACATTATCTAAGACACCCACAGTAAATGTAACGACGAACCTTGGCACTAATTGTTGAATGTCCACTGAGGCAGTGTTGGCAGGGGGTTGGAACAATTACCCGCTTGTGGTTCTGGGTCGAACCCCCTTCCAGTCACCTCAGACCCCATACAGTCAGAAGAAATCTATGCAGTCATGACAGTGTGTGTGTACTGGTATACGTATACGTTGTTTGGGTTTCCCCATATGCGTACTGATCCCTAATCCTCTCTTGGGGTCAGGTCAAAGTCCACCCTGAGGTCCAGAGAGGTCAAGCCTGGAACTCGTGTAACAACATATCCAGATGCCTGCTCGAACAGGTTGAAATTTTGGTATGGGCCGCTTTCTTTACGGGGGGATCACACGAACTCGATATTTTGCTAACTTTTAGCTTGTTGACAAGACCTCACATGGATGGGTGAAGTTCTTACTTGGTAACGAGTTCCTCAGATGCGTTACTACCTACATTGGTAAACTCTGTGAACATGTGAAATTGCCGACGGCTTAGCTTGTCTAATCTGATCATCCAAGAATCCCTAAGCTTTTTCTGGCTGTAGAAGCCTACCGGTATAATTTCCTAACACAACGCATTGCGACTCACTCCTTGGGCCCGTCTCCATCCAGTTTGTGGTCTTTGAGGTGACAAAATTGGAGGAGGGGTGACAGGGTCTGTGCCGGTGGACTGGAGGGTGGGTGGGATGTGGTATTCGTTACGTGGTCATAGAACACCTCATGTGGGGTAGGCAGTGGGAACAGAGCGCAAAGGGTGTCCTCCCAGGTTCTGTCCGAATTTAAGGCCTAAGTGCCAGACAATGTGAAATCCGGCTACTACTTCCGCTGCCTTATGGCGCCACTTAAAAGTGGTGGCGCTGTGCGAGAATTTCAGTGTGACAGGCTGCAATTTCGTTCATGTAATTTTTGTATGACCGCCCTCTATCCCTGTAATTTTTAGTTTCCATATTTTGTTTTAATACTTTGTTGTCTGAGTTTGTGGGGGTAGGTGACGGTGGTGACCGTCACGATATGATTCCTTTTCTTCGTGCTTGACCTGGAACCAGAGCTGAATAGCTGGGTCTGCTTCAATGCGGCTTCGGTATGGCCCACCATCCCCAGGTGACCTGCAAGTAACTATTTTGACCCCCTGGAGGATGTGGGGGATAAATATCCATTAATTTTCGTCGATTTTTGGTAAATCTTTCCTCAACGTGTTGAAACAATTGGCACTCCCGAAGTGACAGCAAGGTGCCCCAACGATTTTCGTCCACTGTATTACTGTTGTGCTAGGCTGCTATAATCTCGCAGGCCAATGGCTGGTGATGAAGAACCCTCAATTAGGCTAGAGGGCCCAGCTAACCTCTCACCCATGAAGACTACCCCATCATGTGACTTTCTGTGCTGCTGTTCCGAGGGCTAGGCTAGCCCCTACAGCCTGCCCGGTCGTATTGTTGTATTTCCGTCATGATTTCAGAACCATCTGCTAAATGGATTAACCCTGGTGGTCGATTACTACTTTACCTCTGTCCCAAATGCTGATAAATCATGTGGTCCCTGATCTTGTTGCTGTCCTGGTGTATATGTCCGTCTCTCTTGATGTCCGAGCTCAATTCAGAGTGGTACTCGAAACTGAACGCCGTTCGCGCCGCGGATTGATCCTATGCCTGGTTGTCATGTTTTCTCTCGATCGTTTCGATCTCATATATTCATGTGTTTTTAGTTCCATGGTGTCTCGAATAACCGGGTTGCACCCGATTAACGTGTATCGCTCGAATCCGCTTTCAAGTTTTTCCCTTTTGTTCGTACGCCGCGTTTCGCCGGGCGGTATGGGCGGCCCTCGGGGCAAAAAGACCTCCCCCCCGCAAAACTAAGATTACCACCCACCCACAATTACATATAGCCCCGTCACACCATACAGAAACAGTTCCTAAGAAGAGACGAAATTCCCGCCCGGAATTACAACCCTCAAGCCCAAAAGTCAAGTCTCGCTTAAAGATCTGCCTGGCCAAAAGCCTCCTAACGCAGAGAACAAATCCCACCAAAGACATTTCTCCTGACAGAAGACGCCCTCTGCTAAGGCCCGTTTTCCGCGCCACAGAACGATTTCGCCAAAAGACGACATGCACAAAAGACGATGTCGCAAAAGAGAATTTCGCCAAAAGCGCCCAACCGACGGGGGAAAATTGGTTGTCAAAGGACATCGTAGGCTAGGACGCACTCCGTAAACTTTACAACTCACGTCAAAGACATCTACGGGGAAAGACGTTTCTCGTCATAGAGGTAAAGATTATACATAGTTCCTGGCAAAGTAACTTCCCATCCGCGCCAGAATATAACTTTCCTTCTTTCGCAAAGGACATTACATTCACCGGCCAAAGGACTCCGTCCGCGCACAGACGAATTTTCATCACACACCAAAGACAAGTTCCGCCGTCCGCAAAATCCAATTTTCGTCAAAGGACGTCTGACTGAATGAACTGACCGTTTTACGACGCGGAAACCGCTGCTGCGAACGACCTTTGTTCACCAAACAAATTTTATGATTGTTTCATCAGCCGTGCATGTCGCTCCGTTTGGGATTTATGATTTGCGAAGATGTACAGTAGCGTGGCAGCGTGATGTTGTGACACACATAATAAGCCAGTTCGGGATAGTCTCTTGCGCATGGTAATGGTCCCCGTTGCTGGCATTTGGGACAAATTCTAACTGCTCGGACAATCCGCCACGATATTTCAATGGAGTAACTGCGATCTTTGAGAACTCACATTATTAGGGGCCTCCTTGTTGTCAACAAATATTTCATATCGGGCTCTACATAAACAAACAAGTTGTATATAGTTTTTAGATCTCCGAGGGAGGGGTCGAGGGGGGGGGGGGCGATTTTTTCTGCCCCAAAAAGGGAGCTCAGATGTCTCAGCTGCCCCGCTCCGTGTTACCATGTTGTTTGTTTTTTTTACAAAGAGATGTCAAATACATTTAAATTCAACTGACACAAAATTATCGAAATTACCGTCGCCGGTGGCATACTGTGTATCCTTTCTGCAGGGTAGATGGATAAATTTTAAAATGTCATGTAGACCTTACCCAGGCAGACAAACACACGCCGGCTGTTCTATTCCTTGTCGAAGCGGAGATCTATGCCGTCATGCGATGTGCGTCGTTTTGTGTTTAGGTATCGTGTGTTGTCCTGATGTGTGTTGTATATCGGTTGTCCATACAAGAACCTGTTTGATTTTGTTTCAATGTCATTAAATGTCCACAGGTCCAAGTCTGGAAAGCCTGGTACAAGGGATCTTCGACAGAACAGATAGTCTACCTGACTCTTCCATATTTGACATGTTGGTTGGGCCGTAGTGAACCATGCTCTGCCATATAAGTCATCGTTCCTTGTAATGTTTATAATTTGACACAATCTACTGAACTTCATGATTGGCATGTAGGATTCTGCAGGAGAGGATAGAGCCCTTCAGTATGGTTCATAGATTGTTTCAAGGACATTTTAGATCAGTAGAGTCGCAGTTGAAAAACCTTTCACCTGGGATATAACACCTAGCCAAACGATCCATAGAATCTTATATTTGGCATGTTTGATGTCCCTGTAAAGGACAAAGACTGCCTATTTCAAGTGTTCCAAGGTTTTTGAGGTCCGCTGAGGTCAAGTCTGAAAACTTGTGTGAATGAATGAGAGCCCGCCACGTTGGTTACGGTTACCCATGGTAGTGACGAAGCAAGGTATTCATATTCCCTATTCATTACTGCTGATAAGCGTCAACTCACCCACTCACTATAAGACTGTTACACATTTTCGTGGGTCCTGGGTTGATTCCAGCTCGTAGTGGAATTAATCTGAAATGTCTTCATCAGCAAATATTCCCCTAATAAGCCGGAAATGTGTCATATTCGTGGCGGTTTTCCAATATGTAGGCTAGCTCAACTCATTGTTGACTCACTCAATCAATTTGCCCCATATATTTTGTGGGTTGATTTGTTCAGGGCCATTTCCCACTCTGAGTTTGCATTTTTATCACTTTTCAACGACTATCCTGTAAATGCATAGGCGCTACCCTACTTGCCCTAACGATAAGGGGCCCATACAGAGGCGTCGGAGTCGTTTCGAAAGTGGGGGAGGGGGAAAATCGAACGCAAATGACCATCTGAGCGGAGAGCCACCAGTGAAAGAAAATTTCCGATTTTCATACCCTCCAGATCGACGGAACCCACTTGCCAGCTCAATAGCACCCATCGACTGTGTGATTTGAGTAAAAGACAGACCAAAAAGTTGTCATTGTGCCATACTAAAGAGGTTTACCGAGTATCGCACAATGGTATTTTTATTACCTTTTCCACCCTGGCTTTGTTTTTGTGGATCCAGGGTCTACTACCGAACATTCTCTGGTGGGATCGAAGGCGACAGGCCATAGGCGTACGGGACCCCTCCCATTTGGGAGCAGAAAACGTGTCATACCGAATTGTACCAGTCAGTCATGGAAACCACCAGCGCGCGCGAAGCGTGCGAAAAAAAATTGCATGTTTTGCCTGGCATTTTATCTAAAAGTCTGCAAAAATTCAGGCATTTTTTTCACTTTGCTTGTTTCCTTTCCAAATTTCCACGATGTTCGCCCAATTGTTCATCTCAAAAATGAGGGGGGGGGGGCATCTGCCCCAACGGCTTCTGAAATTATTCGAGTGAACTCAATGATTCTGAAGATTACATCGAATACTTCAATAGCCAAACGCCTGGAAGAAAGCGCCATGCGCGCGAAACACTCCGAGCACACTCGGTATGAACCATGGTAATCCTCCACTAGGGCCCGAGTCACGGTCCAGATCTCCCACCTGGGGTCCGCACCTGGAATGAGTGGACTTGAGACAATTTCCAACGCGATTTGGTTTGGTTCGACAAAAATTGATCAGTTTAGAGTGAAAATTCGGGCATGTGCCAATTATTATTACGGTCCCTGAAAAGAGTGGGAGGGGACGAACGAAATGATCCCCCCCACTTTTGAAAGTGGGGGGGGGGACATGTTCCCCGTCCCCACCTGTTGACGCCCATGGGCCCATATCATTCATGACATATCACTACACATGCTTGTATGTTTTGAAGCTTAGCTTCTGGGGCAGGAACACTCCGAGCAATGAAATTGTTCCCACCTATAATTGAAAACGTTGAAATGTGTAAACACGAACACGCCTTAGTGCACAACCCCGCGCTGTTTCGTTCCTTTCCGCGGAAAAACTCCGTTTTCGCAGAGTCGTCTTTTTTTTCGGGAGCATTTCCTTTGACGGGAGTAATTGTCTTCTGCGCGGGCGGGAGTGCGGCCTTTTGCTGGGCAATGAGTACTCCGGCAGTAATGCATCTTCAGCTGCGGAAAGGCGTCCTTTGGAACAGGGGCGTCCTTTGACGGAAATCGCCTTTTATGGGAGGTGTCCTTTGACGGAAGTAATTGTTCTTCTCTTCGCGGGATAGCGTCCTGTTGGCCGGGGATTCCTTTGCGGGAGTAATTGTCTTCGGCACGGGAGGCGTTTTTTTTTGGTCAAGGAACGTCTTTTGGCGAGAATCGCATTTTACTGTTGTTGTTCTTTGACGGGAGTGGTTGCCCCTTGCGCGGGAGGCGTCCTTTGGTTCGGTACTCTTTGTCGGGAATCGGTTCTTCTTACGACGGGGAATGGCCCTTTGGCGGAGTAATTGTTTGTTTGCGCCGGCATCTAATTTATTTTTGGTAATAATGCTTTATTTTTGCCGTGATGTCTTTTTTGCCCCGACGGCGCCCCTAGGCGGTTGTCTATCAACGGAACCGTAAACATAGAAGACGAGAGACACCGTCGTTCTGGATTTCTATAGTTGAACGCGCCCATATACGAGTAACTGACAAAAGGCATATTCAGTGATTGAGAGACGCTGTACTTTTCCACAACTTTGGAGACGAACTTCAGATCAGAGACGAGTCTGAAATTATTCGAACATTCAGGGTCTAAAGACGATTTTTTTAGAATCAGGGGTTCCCCATTCTTGAAGATATCAGGGAAGAAGGAAGACTGAATCGACAGATAATGGAAACACGTGATGGAAAGTAGGTTAAGTGAGGAGTGGATCGGTGCAGCAGTTACTTTGGTTGCTGAGAATTCACTTGTCCCTAGGGCAATTTTTCGGCGCCAAACTGAAGGTTCTGAAACAGGATAATGTGAAAGTACATACTGAAAACTCCATTTGAGGAACTTCGCGGCGTCGAGATGGCGTATATTTCCAATTTTACGCGAAAATTGATTACGAATTGGCTCAAGCCCCTCACTGTTTTGGTTGGGCATAGAACACATGACCCGTCTCACAGTGATTTATTAGTCTATCTCCCTAAAGCCAAAGAATGTGTTCTTTACCTAGCAATGTCCGAAACAAGAAGAACACGCACCCAACTGTATTTCTACTATTGCTGAGTCACCTAATCCCTTATAATCGAGTCTAAGAATCGAAACAATGTATGGAGAAAGAAAAAATAGCGCCAGGATGTTCCCCATCCATTACCAAGCAACCCTTCTTGAGCCACTGTCGTAACTCATTACTGGTCACAACAATAACCACGCGGATTGAAACAACTGCTTCACCGTACAATTCCAGGAGTCCCGCCTGACCTGACGTTGCTCCACACAATTCGGCCATACCCCGTACCCATAACCATGGTCAGTACCCGTAGGATACTCAACATACCAATATCATTTCCAAGCAACCGTATTCTACTACAACCTGTACTCATTACTACACAACAATGGTCAATTCACCATAAATTGGACTATTATCAAGAACGTTATTGATTTGTCATTCACCAGAATTTGATAACTATTCGTTACGGGTTATTGATCTGTCAATTCACCAGTATTTGACTATTGTTCGTGACGGTATGATGGTTTTGAGATCAGAGCAGTATGTGCTATTTTATCACTTGATTAGAAGAAAGTCTTTGACCTGGAACTACGGTTTGGTGTTCGTTTTTATTAGGCGGATTAGGATTTGTACAATAACGTCAAGATTGTAGTTAAGGGAGGCATGTCCTCGAAAGCTGAGACATGGTCCCTATTCTTTTGAATCAGGTCAAAGGTCATTTACGTTCAACAGAGGTCGAAATCTGAAACCCTTGTAAAACACGATAACTTCAAATGCAAGCTGAAATTTGGTGCGAAACCTTCTAATGGCAGTACCAGAAAACTATTGTTGGGGATTGGAGGTTCTTTTTGTCAAACTTCGGAAAATTTTGAACAATTGATATTTTGGTCAGTTGGTTGTACTCCGTGGACACGGGGAAACTCAACGCTACCTAGTTGGAACTAGCCCTTACTTGGGATGTGGTTCCCAAAACGGCCGTCTGAGGGTACACAAGTATAATTTGCCCAGATATCAGTAAAAAGGAAATCCTGCGCTGTTAGCTTTCTGTTAGTTTTCTGTTAGTGATGTAAAAAACAGTGACAAATGCTCTGGAAACACTGCGTACTAACTGCCACGAAAAGTTTCTAACCGAAAACTTTAACACACAAAGGTCACATGGAGGCCACACATGGCCCAGAGGTCAGAGATAGCCTGCTATAATGCAGGACAATAATAGAAAGTAAATTCTAGCAATTCCGGATAATGATATATAGTCGCCAGGACTTTACTTGACCAACTCCCCCCCCTCCATAAAAACCGTACACTTTAGAACGGTGTTTACTAAAGGCCAGTGGTCATGTTAACAATTTGCTGTGAACTAGCCACAGGTGCATGAAAGGACGTATTTGTTGAAAAAGGCCAGAGCCAACGAGCAAGAAAAAATCGTGAGTATCATGATGAAAGTTGCCTGTACATTATGCTGAACTCTACTGCTTCATTCATTATTGTTAAACTCATTTTTAGAGAGTAATTTGTGGCGGAGCACCACAATTCCCAACCTGCCCTATATTTGAGATATGTTGTATATATATTATATGCCGGTTGATTCAAGACTTTCAAAGTGGGTCATACTTTTTGAGAGACAGGACTCCATTGCACCTGGAACGCTGAGAGGACTATTCTTTTGAAGGGTTTTCGTGTTAAGAAAGAAACAAACTTCATGGTCGATTAAAAGACACTGGTTATCAGGGTCAGTGGAGTACCTGTCAGGCCCGAATGCCAGTGCTATCCATGATTCACATCAGCGAGTGTACAGACTGCAATAACGGACAGCTTAGACATTTTTATCCTAGTCGTGATAACACAATCTTTGAAATCAAAATCAAAGAAGCTTCTTTTATCAAAAGTTCGAACCCAGTCTGAATAACCAGTTCTACCAACATGAATCTTCCTTTTTACTTAGTGTTTTTTGAGTTGTATTTGATGCAAATGAAGACTCAAGAGACTAATCGATTTTCGTACATTCATTATCTGCCAGAGGAGATGGAATATCCGAAAACGTTCGTAATTGAACATGTATGCTCCGTTATTTGATTCTATAGAAATGCAAAAACTCTCCCTAAACATATACATTAGTTACTCTAAAGGCGCGGTCGCGTCACGGGACCAATGCAAATATGACGATAGACCAACGACTAGAATGTTGGACTAATCAGGAGAATGTTGCAAAAATTCATAGCATATTCAGCTTCAGCAGCCCGTGCCGCTAATATCTTGGCTTCAGGTGGCACACACGTATTAGCTTGAAGATCCATCCGCCGAAAAGGTTTATCCTGATCACAAATTAGTCTAAAATATTATTGGGGGTACATCTCTGCTTTGGTTGGGAATAACGCTGAATCCTTTCGCTTTTAACCTTAAAGAGGGTTAGTCAAGTACAAACCCTCTAAGGTCCATTGACATCCCTTCCACTTTCGGCTGTTTGACATTCATGGACTAAATAGGCCCTCGCCATGAGTGTCTGTCGGGAAAATATGAGTCTAAAATACTATGCTAAAAATAGACCCCGTACTAGTTCAAAAACTACACGGCTCATGGTACTTCGAATTGCAACATCTTTGGAATGGGCCAGGGGACTATGCTTAACAGGCAGGTGTACTGGCGATATTTTCAAGGTTAAAGGTGTGTCTGTTAGAGTCAATAGGGAAATTATGTGCGATGTGCTACCCTATCGCTTGTGTTTGTAGTGTGGCCCCCGCTTCAATGTTATCGTATCGTGTAGTTAGGTTTACAGAGTGACCGGGGCTTAATGGAGTACTTCCATACCCCTAACTTACCGGTTAGTCGGTAGTATCACTATGTTCCTCAGGTCATAGTATACCAGTTTGGAGGGAAATGTTCTTACATGCCAGTTGTACGATTTAAAAATGTTGGCTACATGAACAGCTGGCCCACATCTATGTTGCTTCGAACTCATATTGATCTTGTTAGTTACCCAAACGTTTTTCTATATACCCTCATCCTTCCTATTCAACACCATCCATTAAGAAAAACGACAGGGTTAGAAACTAGTATCACTAGAGCCAGGTTTCTATAGTGTTCTTCTTAGAGAAGAAAGTTTTTTACATGTCAGTTTTATTGTTGTACAGTAAAATGCTGCCGAATGTCATTTGTCCTTTGCAGGATAACTTGCAAGGGCACAATGTACCTGCAAATAGGTGTTTCGAGCCCCGTGGCCTCCACTTTTCATATCATATTCACCCCTGTCCTTCTTCAATGAATAGAAGCTGAAGGAGTCCGGAAACCTAATAAAGGAAAATGCAGGGAGGAATACGGACATTTCTCAACAATTTGTTGTAAATCAGCTCGATATTCTGTGTTAAATATAAAAAATACTGCATCTAGCGCAATCTCTGAGCGATTGGAAATTGTGCATTTACTGGCTTTCCAGTTCTAGCTCTTTGGAGGCTTATGCAATATTGAAGCCATCTGAGGTTGTTCACTTTCTCTTCAGTAATGGCAACTCGAAAACTTAAATATTCGTAAAACTGTTCATTCAAACCCCCGTGCAGGTATGATATCCAAACAGGTCTGGTTTATGCAACACACACACATTCATGCTTAACGCAACCCCTAACAGTATCATCCACTCCTTCCCCCCTCTATTCCCTCTTAGCACTTGTCCATGATTTACACCAATTTCATCATTCATTCATTCATCATTCATTCATTCATTCATCATTCATTCATTCGTTCGTTCGTTCATTCATTCATTAATTCATTCATTCATTAATTCATTCATTCATTCATTCATCATTCATTCATTCATTCATTCATTCATTCATTCATCATTCATTCATTCATTCGTTCGTTCGTTCGTTCATTCATTCATTCTTCCTTGACTGAAGCGCGTGCACATGCACGTCACTAGCCTCCTCTACGTGGACCGGATTCGTTAACGATCTCAAATTTGCAAATATAGTAGAATATTCGTCGGATTCGCATACTCAGTCGTCGAGTGCATGAATGCACGTCTGAGCCTGATGTTACATATCACGGCAGCAACGTATTCAAATCGCAACGCTAAATGATTTGGGATATCAGAAACAAATTCCCACAGAAGTGAATAATTTTCAGCAATTTCGGTTCCTGTATCGCAATATAAAAAAAATGTTGATTTTATGCACCAGGTCAAAATAGCAGTTACAAGCTAGGGATCAACAGCAGGACATACAACGAAATCCCCCCCCCCCCAAAAAAAAAAAAAATAATAACCCTCTAACACATCCCTTCTTCCGCAGATGGCCAATGTGTTGTGACATTTCGATGACTTACCCAGTGGGAAGTGATTTTTGCACTGTCTGAGTTTGAGGTGTTTCTAACAGGTTTCTGCTGGCGATATCAGGTGTAAAACGGCTTGTTCTTGTAACATTGAAGAAACATTCAATATGTATTGCCATTTTGAATAATACTAGCAATGACCGGCCTGTGATGGTCACAATAACTCAATCAATTGACTAGTCCTCGACTGATATCGTTCCTGAGTAAGTTTGCTTTTGCGGAACATTCTTTGAAATTCTTGGAAGGATTATCCAAGTTAAGATGATAATTATGTTTGGGTTCGCACTCGACTGATACCCGTTTATATGTGGTTTTACTATACTAATTCACCAACAAATTCAAATGCCCTCAATTTCCTTACAAATTTTGTTCTGTAAATTATCTTTGCCTGGGAACGGATAGAAAGAGCCGTATACATAACCTTTTAAAAATCTTAGCTTCAAATTTTCGTGTGTGTAATTTCTTACTGACCTTTGTTTTTTGAAAATGTAATTCTATGTCAAGGCTGGATTTGCAAATAATGTTAAGTTTATTCCCAATTATACTGGGAAAAAATGAAAAAATGTATGTGTTATATATAGCTTCTAATCACATTTATTATGGAAAACTAACCCTTATTAATTTTCCAACAGCCTAAAGGTTGAAGTTATATTAGTGTGATAGTTCAAAAGTTTGTTTTCTAAATTCTAATTAGACTTCCTCAAAAACTGTTATGTTAAGACGATAACCTATTTTGAAATAGCAGTAGTTAATAAGTCTGAATGTTGCCTGCAAAATCATCAGTAAATCTGGTTCGTTAGAAATAGATATATTCTACAGTCGGGAATAGGGTAGGAATCGAAAGCAGCGACTAATAAGTTGAATAGGCTTCAATACCTCGAGATCAGGGCTCTTTTAATTTTTAATTGTTTCTCACGTCTGATCTGATGACCAGACTGTGACGTGTCCTTGAAATTCAACGATGAACGAAACGTTTTAGAATTGGTTTTGTGCCGGTCGAAATTAACTACCCGTCTGTTAGGTGTACCCATTTGTCTCATTTTGTTGATGAAGTTTGGTAATGGCCGAACAATATGGCAGGAATCACTACGCAGCAGCGTCTGACTGGTCCTATTCCTTGTCCATGCAGCTTCCTGGAGAATTCATTCGTCGTCCAAGGAGACGCTGCACGGGCTTATAGATTTCACCTAAGATTAGCATAGCATTGTTCTCACATTCACTCTAACCTATAACCCGGACATTCTGTCAGGTTAAAGACTTGTGTAATTTTTGTTGCAGCTCGTGACTGGTGAGTGCGTTCGAATGCCATTTTTTTCATTATTCAACTGTGATCAGTGTTCTTAACTCCCAATACAGCCCCACCATTTGTTTCCACATAGTTATTCCCATAGAGCTTTCGTTTACAACAACAGTCTAGTCTATTCCAGAGGCATCCCTGTCAACACGTCTCCCTCCAGTTCTGGGCCCTTGGTGCATAGATATGTTTTATGTTGGATTATATTCCACAATGAATTGCATTGTCTGAGCTGAGGCAAAAGTGATTGTCGGTCCACATCACGCTTTATTTTCTGTTGCTATGAAAATTGATAAGAAAGAAGGATGTTTCCACATTTTGGGATTTAGTCTACAATGGTTGGTTGTTTCAATTACTTCAGTTCATTATGGAAATGGAAGGTATGGGAGTGCATTTTAGGTATGGAAAAATTCGTTTCTCAATCAGTTTGACCGAGCATACACCTACGCATATTTTCCCAAAGCTACCAATACGTTTTAACGATTACGCACCTTCAAATCATTCACCTTTTTCTCGGGACGATCCTGGTATCAGGTTTTGATTTGATTTGAAGCTTACGTGTTCAGGCATCCAATTTTGACTCACCGAGGAACCCTAACCGAATTTTTGATCGTGGATAGCACCGGCTATAACTTGGCTTCTCTTCTCGACTAGTGCTCAGAGTGTATCGAGGCAGAGTGACACCAATCCCTGCAATTTTACGTTCCCATCGCTGACGATCAGTGAACTCCCGGCCTGACCCTTTCCCAGAACTTGGAGGAGCGGAATATGTTCGACGCGACTGCTCAAGCCGACCGACGAGACCTATTGCAAGTGCCCCCGAACAACCCTCGAAATTACCAAGCCCACTGCTCACAGCGAGACGGAACCTAAGACCAGGAACACGCCCGTCGAACTGCAGTACAGCCCTTCTGAAAAAAAAACGCCCGGTGCTGGTCGGCTGGAAAATCGAACCCGGGACCTGTGCATGCAAAGCGACACTGATACCGCTTTACTATTCTTCCGCTAAAAGAAGTTCCAAGTTCCTTCCTAAGCCCATCATTGCTGAGTTTCAAAATCTCGCTATTCAACTACTCCGAGATACGCGCAAACTGTCTATGTCACAAAAGGAAACTAGCACCCACTGGACGCACTAAGTGAAATCGGAACAGGCGCGTCGCAAGCGGGCGGTGGGGCGGCCAGGGCCGCCATTTTAGCAGCCATTATACACGAAAATAGAGGGGAAAATAAGAAGAGGCGCATGTGAGCAGCGGACGTGCAATCTAGGGAGTATGTCAAACGAAAAAGATTCTGGTGCGTCCGCGCCAAACCTGTTTGGCGCTCCCCACCCCCGATTCAATCGCCAACTCAATCGCCGCCCTTGCCACTGACTGACTCCAATCCACATGTTAACAAGTTCTCCAGATACAAGTTAAGACATCGGTTAAGTTGGTCCATTACCTAGTAACATGCATTTCTTGCATTCTTCAGTTTGCCAACCCAAGTGGGGCAGATTTCTTTTCGAAGGCAATATGGAGCGCTATCTGGCTGATGAAAAAAAGCACCTTCTCTATATTCTGTGTATTGCGTGACTGTCGATCTCGAGTTAGGATTAGTAATACTAATAAAACGATGAAATATCTCGTAAAAACAGATTCAATATCTACCTCTGGGTGGCACGTTCGTCGATCACGAGGGAAGCCTTGTACGGTGATGCAGAGACCGCTCATTCCGAAAATTATAATGATAACACAGTTTGCGTACGAAGAGTAAAAAATTCGCCCTCGATTTTCCTCTCCCGCGAAAATTCCAGTGGCAATTTCCCCAGAAATGTAAATTCTCATACACGTTCCACTTCCAAAGATGAAAAGTTTAGCACCAAATCACTTAGGTAAGGGGAACAAATGTTTCCAAAATAGATAATAAGGAAGGATAAGGGCCCTCGTCCTCTAGACCCCTCCGCCAAGACGGCGGTCAAAAACCCCCTGGAAACATTGATGTCTAACACGAATGTGGAGAACAGATAACAAAGATAGCACCAAATCTTGACATGGGATGGTGAAGGGGATTGAATTATTATCGAAAAAAAATCTGCAACAAGAGAGGGGGACACCACAAGACGGCGATAACAAAAAAAGGTATGACCGTGGTTATTTGGCAATTTTTCCCTGGAAGTATATTATATTGAGTTAAGTGAAGGGGAACCAATTTTTTCTGCCCCTCCCCAGGTCGGCGATCAAAAAGGCATACCCACTCAAAACAATCCTGGGTACACCAATTGGGATCCATGTTTCGAAAAACCGCAGGAGGTCATTTTTATCCTATTCGGGATCAAAGACTAAATAAATTTTTAAACGCTCTCTCGCGCCATCAAACAGTTCAAATGGGGGACCTCCGCGTAGGTACTATTTACGCAATATGAGTGTCCCCTGGAGAAAGAAAACACTGGCGTGCCAATGACAGGGACCGCTGGTTGAAAATGATGCAAATAAAAAATAAAAAATATAAAAAGTCCGGGGAAGCTGTCCCCCACCCGTAAACCACCAAACGTTGACCAATGACCTTTGACCCTTCCATAGGATTTTCATACACCCATGCCAAAACTGTTCTTTTGAAAATTATTGCATAATATCTAGGAATGACAGTGTGGTGAGGTCAATGCTTCGATGCCCGGAATTAGCTTTCAGTCATTCTCAGGTGTATCTGAATCGTAAAGTTTCTTTGCGCCAAGAGGGGGCGATACGTCAGATAGCACTCTGCAATTTGATTTTTGGGCCGCCCCAACTTTTGGGGGATTGCTACGCGCTGAAAACGGAAAGCTGAACCCTGTAACAAGGTCAGGGCTATCGCTAGCAAACTTCCAGAAGCGTGTCATTTACCATTCTTTGCTGTTAGATTAGTTAGTTCCGTCCATATTTCGTGAATATGACAAAAAAATAATGCAAACACGCACGCTAAAAAGGAGAGGGATTTCGGACTACATAGTGAGATGAGCGCTTCGTGGGTAATGTAACGGATAACATTAGCCTTCTCTCACTCTGTGCGCACGTGCATCTGACAGGACAATCAGGAAATCCATGATTGTTTCGTGGAAATTCTTGTGTCAAGGCAGCAAACTGAACGGGTCCTTTATAAGAGGCATACGAGGGATACGTAATATCTGATCGATGCTTGGTATTAATTGGGTGCTGCCAGACAAACCCGATCCTTGTCTCTGAGGAGAACGGCATGATAAAAATATCTAGGGTCACAATATGAAAGTTGGAACCCCTCAGGGAATGCTATAGTGATTTAAATTGGCTACAAATTCCATATGTCTTCTAAAAATGTTGCTGTCAATTTTTACTTTTATCTAGAGGAATAAACACTGAATAACTTAGACACACCTTTACATTATAATGTACATCCGTCAGGTGTTCTCTTCTGGCCAGATTGGGGATTCACCTCTTTGATAGATCCATCCTGCCTAACCTGAAAGGACTTATTCATCTGTGCCATCTGGTATGAATCTAGCGAGGAATCAGGCTAATCTTCAGTGTTTTCTTTCTTAAATATCTCTGTCTAATGATTAATATGAGCTAGTTTCATATCAGTGAAGTATGTTCAGAAATGTGCTGCTACATTCAGGCCGCCGTCAGCTCGAAACATCACTGGGTTCAGCTGAATATGGTTAATTTAAAGGGCCATCTGGGTTGTGTGCTTAAAAACGGTGGTGGATATATTGCTGGAAAAACCTGGCCTGTACGAATCTTGAAACCCACCGAGGCTAATCCCGACCTACACGCAACAGGCGCCCCGGCACGGTTGTGACGACATATCCAGCTCCCCAAATAAATAGGCAAGGCGGTTAGTTAGCCAATTTGCAGTCAGGTTTATTGGAATTAATTACAGCTGGTCAACGAACTGTGATAATTGAACGTATAAATACCAAAACCCGAAAACCCTCTATCCACCCGCGGCACACAGGTAGATGCGGATTCATTACGGCGATCCATACAACGCGAACAGGAGGACTACTGAGGAAAACAACAATGAAACAGAGTCACGACGCCATGAGCAACAATATATGTACAAAGGTTACAAAAAACGCACGCACACCGCCGACCTTTAGGTATTCTATACAACGCCGAGTCTCGTTTGTAGTTCAGAATGATACCATGCAATAGATATATATTTCATTCCACACTCCACACGTATACATGATTAATAATAGTTTCTACATGAACCCCTAGTCATGTGCTCCGTAAAGAATCAAACCCAGAGACGCTAACGAGGCGATGCCCTGCCCGTTGATTTATGAACCTGGTCAACATAACATTCTTTAGTATAATATCTTCAAAAAATGAAAAAACCCTTAGGTCTGTAGGTTCAGGCATGAAAGCAAAGGGCGAACCGTCACTGCGGGCTAACCGGACCACGATCCCACCGAGTTCTGTCAAGATCGGGTAGGTGTTACCGTGGCCTGATCCGACTCGCAACGATGCTAAACTCCGGACAGAACTATTTCAAAGGTCCATTCAGCCTTTGAATATTCGAGAAAACGAGCATCAATGATATTGAAATGAAATGAAAAAATCTTTGATACCTCATCCTCCAAGAGGATCTTCATCAAATTACACCACGCGAATCAGTTGCCCATTCTGGAAAGATAATGTGCAGTTCGCGAATTTTCGAAAAACCTGGCGGTCGTAACCAATGATTTGTTTCGCCACAGAGACATATTCACGAAATACTGATTTGACCATGTACATCGTTCAGGGGGCAAACGTCAACAAATTTTCTTTATGCATTCTAGTTCTAACCAGTCAATACAATAGATTACTTACTACGGTATGGGTAGCTTGGAGCTGGTAAGGAGAACATGAAAGAAAAGCTGAATGGAACTTCAAAACCGCGAGCACGTTTAGCCCTCGGTTCGATAAGAGTCGACCCAATCAAGATGGTTTTCAAATCCGTCGTTTGCTAGTAGAAACTAATGACCACGGCTCGGCTAGACCCTGGCGAAACTACTACAATGCGTGGTGTATTCGTCGTTCCGGCAGTATGTCTCGTTCGTACTCAATTTTCTTGTTAGTTTATGATTGTAGATCCATCCCTAATTAGCTGAATGGGACATTTGGCAAACTGGTGGTATATTGTATGGAGATATCAGAAAACAAATATACTAATCAAATTAGGGTATGTTGCATACTCGCACGCGGAATGCTCCCACTTTGATATGTATAGTTGAATGTTGAAACATATTTATTGTATCATATGTACATATTGATGTCCGTGCACAGGTGAGGAAGGTCATCCCATCCAACGGTGACCTTACAGAACTGATTGTTGCCCTCACAATATTTTAATTTATGTCCTACCCTTAATAACTTTGCGCCTGCAGCTCCCATGGCGACGCATCGCGTATTTATGTCCTTATTAGCTTTGTTCTCCTGTGAGGAATACGATCAAAGTAGACCAGATGGAGAGCAAGCTTGGTAACTGGAGTTGTAGAAGATCAAACAGGGAGGAGGCACATATCTTCTAAAAGCGAGAGTTTCCTACAATAGAAGAGAGAGAAATGATAGAGAAGTGTATGCTTGAGACGATCAAAGTGGTGGCTATCTGCACGAAGAAATCCATACAAGCTGGTCGGAAGAGCGGCGATGATAGATTTCCTTTCTAGCAGCAAACCAGACGTCACCTAAATGAGAGAGAGGAGAAAATCAACACACTATATCTATGCTAGCAATATCGGAGTGTAACGGTAAGAGACATCTCCGTTGGTCTGATAGCCTTAGACTGAATCTAGTTCGAGGATACCAATAGTTGTGCGTGAGTCGCCTTCCAAAATGTGAGACCAATACTTTTAAGCTGCGAACGGATTCGAGCTTTGAAGAGTCGCAACGAATGCATCCCCTCCGAAGTAGTTACGGGAGCTGGTCATAAGCACGCCTTAGCAGTATCATAATGTGCGACTTCCGATCAGATCATATTCGAGACGTAACCAAAGCCGAACAGTGGAGCCTAAGAGTTCAATCTGAACTTTTCATGTGTAACACATGGTAGAGTCGCGTCAATCTGGAGGGTGAGGATGAGCTGTTCATTTTTTCGTGGAATTGAATAGACAAATTGTCTCGACCATCTTGTCACGACCCATTGCTTAAACGGTTGAGAGATTTCCACCGCAGGATTTTAGCAGTGAACCGCGCCTCAACGTGGCGCTTAAGGGTGGTTTTCTTGTCATCAGCATTCTTGACGTCAGAAGCCTGTCAACCCTTGATCGTTTGTAGCGGAGTTTCTCTTCCAATAAATGCACTTTTGGGAAATGGACGGTAAGTCACCGCAATTTTATTTCTGATGATCTATAGGTCTATTAAGCGAGGAATACGTCGCTCTGTACGCGTCGTGAGGTGTCAACGAATGGTGGCTCTACGATGAATTATTTGTCCCATCAATCTGTCCCTGCATTGAGGACACTAAAAAGTAGGGTTCTTGGATTGATGGTTTTAGAATCATTAACTATCAATTCATTCATCATTAAAATGGGGAACGTTAGATCTCTGTGCTGAGATGCTATGTTGGTTGCGTTTTGCGTAGTGCACACAACTGTGTCTAAGTTTTGATTTACAACTGCTAAAAGGTCAAATTCACATGATTACAATGTGCTTTGCTGAAGTTCTGGGTAGTAAGGAACAGGAAAAATTTTCTTTGTAACAATGGGGCGCCAACCGACTATTGGCGCTCCGCTTCGATAGTGAATTTTTCCGAAATTCGTTTCTTTCTTCCCCACCGCTCAAACGGATGACGCTCCTGTCAAATGAGCTAGACTGATGAAGTCTGCTGCTCGAGATAATACAACCTTCATATTCTCATCTTGAATACTTTTCAAGTATTTTTAAATGAATCTGTGGCACTTTTTCACTTAGCATGATTAGCTGGTTGTCCCATGTGAAATACATTGTGACATTGGTCAGGGTGTTTGTCACACTTGCGGGGCAGGTTGTCACAACTGCACGAACGGTGACAACCATCCGGCAACGTTTTTTTTTTATATACTTGGTACCCAATACGCGAAATCAACATATGTTACAAACTCAACTAATAAGGTGTAATTTCTGTAAATGTTTACCGTAATCATGCATTATGTGTCACATCTAGAATCGTTTTTTAAACAATATATATCTTTTCATTACATTTCAAATCGTGTTTTCAAGAGATTTTGTTTTGGGGGGTGAACTTGAACGATGCCTCGTGTGTGAACGGTGGGCTGGTTTTGGTGTCAAGTGAATGAGAGAGCATAATTAACATGAAACTACCCACCCCGCTTCCCTATTCATTTGAAGTTTTTTGTCGCTATGCGGATTTGTGAGCAATAACCCCAGTGTTTTCATTCATCCTGCCTTCTCCCCTATTTGGAGATTGGATGACTTGCATTTCCCAACTGTGTTAGCATACAGTATTTGCGAAGGGAAAATAGTTTCGCCATGTTAACCAATGATTCGAATTTTTCCGGTGACAAACGAAGGGGGTGCGATGCGAGGTTTCTCAGTGATTCCTCAACAATAGCTGACGGAGCATGCCCAAACGAACCCGCCGCATCGCCGCACTAGCTTTATACAAAGCGCGAGTCGAAAAAGTAATGGTGAATTACAGTGTGCCCTGACTCGAAACTTTGAACATAGTTCCACTCTTATTAAATAAATGCGTGCTGTTCTATAAGGACCCAATGTCTCATTGCAGACGAGATCTCCAAATTTATAGGGATCAGCCTTTTGGAGAGATGGTTTCTCCGCATATAGGACCCAGTATCCAGCAAAATGCTAGAAAATTGCATGCATTGAGCGCTCTGCGCGGTCAGTGTCTCCTCAGGAAGCACTGTCAGGATATTATGTTCAGAACTTCGGGCAGATCTTCAAGGGCGCAACAACCCGTTGAGTATATAGGCAGGAATTGGAGAGCAATTTTGTGAGTGTGCAAAAAACAGTACGGTATGTACGGAGGCATGCATAAAGGTTAGGGGAGGGAGGGTAACTACCTCAAGAACGGTGCAGTGGTTGCATCCTTGATACCGTTGAACCCTATCGATAAATTCACCAGTTTCCACTCATTTCCGATACACTACCCCACCCCAGTTGCTAAATGTCCGCTGCGCAACACCTATCCAAGCTGGGAAGCGGGAATTAATTTACCAATGTCGCTTCCGGATTCGCTCTCGAACAAAAGAGAAATATTGTCAAACGGTGTTTTCACCGAGACACGCTTCCAGACTGAAGACCCGGTTCAAACCCCCGGGTGTACCTAGTATCACCCGTGCAAAAAAATCTCTGTTCGGAAAGGGTCTGATGGACACTATGAATATTACGTTTGACCGTATACAGCCAGCTCCTGTGGAAGAAAATATCAATATTAATACCGTAACTCAATTTCTTGGGAGTATTCCATTAATAAACATCTCTTATGGTATAATCATACCAGTACGTCCGCACCAATTTCTGAAGGTGCAGAGTTCGGGTTATGTCAAAACGCATCTTGTATTGTTGGATAACCACTTATTCTATCGTTCGTCCTTATTGCATGCTGTTTGAGTCGCCACTTATACTATAGATAATTCATCAATTACTCTAGAACCACACTTGAATGGTCCACACAGCGTTTATGTCATCCTCTAGTAAAGGTTCGGCGGCATCTGAGGTAAAACACTCCAATAATTGTCCCAAGTGGTGCTACATATTCATTTTGGGGGCATAATTAATGCTGGTTCCCCATGTACATGAATACGAAGGGGGGGGGGGGGTAATGAATTGTAATTTTGCTATAATATTTCCCCGCGACAGTGAAGTTGTCCGGGATATTATGTTTTGGGTGTAAGCAGCCCGCCGGCCCGTCTGCCGACACTCTAGCCGTAAGCCGCAATAACTCTTTCACGTTTTATCCGCTTGATCTGAATGGTACACATGTCCGCCCTTGTAAATTCTCGGATGAGTTCGAAAGTAGGCATCCTGCATCTCTGCTGCCCCTCTATTTTGCGGGTTGTTACACGAAAATATTGAAACTTGGTGGGTGAGGACAAAGTTGGTCGAAAAACCTGACGGCGATTTCAAGGTCCTGGTAGTCAAATGTGGTGTTGTTGTTGTTGTTTTTTGCTCACACGAAATACAGATTTAGTCACACAAACTTGTGGGTGGGAAAAAGGTTGGTCCCGAATAATATGACTGTTATTACAAGTCACCAGAGGTCAATTTTGAGTTTTTCTCGGGCATTTTTTCTAACTTCGTCGGATTTGAACAAACTGGTGGATGTGGACGGTTGTTAGTCCTAACACAATGAAAGGTCATTCAATCACTGGAGGCCAAATGGATATACCTTGATGTGCTTCATTCCAAGGTCACAGGGGTCAATTTGGCCTGAATCATGTGATTTTTTCTAACTTTGTCGTATTTTGAACAAAACTTTGGGAATGTGGACTACAGTTGGACCGGAGGTCCAACGGGAGGGCATTTCAAAGTCATCGGAGGTCACCTGGACATACTTTAATTGCTTCCTCTAACGAGGTACACGAAGGCCGTTTCTACGCGATATAACCGTTCTTCGGTTTACCCCCTGCACATGTCTAATTTTGATTAGGAAGGTGGCCGGTTGGTGGCCATGAAGGTACTTAAATTCGACCAAGGGCCTCAAAACAAGCTATGGTAATGAACTTGTCAGTTGCTACTTTTCTATGTTTTTTGTGTACTTCTCCCCTCAACTTCCTGATGTAGTCTTTATCAAATCGTACACAGCTCCAATTATCCAAAGGTACTTAGGGATCTGCGGGTGACTTTTCAGAATATTCTATGAACATTTAACGTTCAAATGAATTTCAGTATTTTGCGTGAAACTCCATGTTTCTCCAACAATTTTGATTTCCCTGTCCCTCTTTAATACGGGGGACTCGAGACCCTCACTCAAGTGGACGAGCCATTCACTCAGAGTTTACAAACTATGAAAATCTTTTGTGGCCGCCGTAATTTAGGCTGTTGTCTTTGTTGATTGTCCAATTATATCGTTAAAAGGATTACCGTTAAAGTAGGTAAATTCGTGTGGCTAAAATGTACTCCAGGTATTTGCAGTCATAACGTCGTGGAGGAACTTTTGTTTTCTTCTCACCATCTCTTCTTTCATTCTTCATTGTTTGTGAATCCCGCGCGTTCTTCTGTGCTGAGCATTCAGTCTTTGTAACCATGGAAACCTCTCATTCTGTAGAGAAAAAGATAGATGAGAACTGATATCGAGGCAATCGTCGATGCTTTTCAGTCTCAGCTTCCAGGAGTCCTGCTTTTTCCAGATGTCCCGGCTTGTTTCAGAGGAAAGCATTCACTCACTATAAAGTATTGAACACCACTCAGCACTTCCTATTGACAGCTTTGGTGTATTTAGTCATGTCTTTTTTGAAAATCACAGAGACATGGAATACTCATTATACAATCCTGTTTGATATACAGAAGGTTTGTCCCCAATTTAGTAATCATCAGGATGAATCTGTAGAACTCATCTGTGGGATATCCTACTGTTATCCTCGAACCTGTGTTGTACCTTTGATGACTTTGACCTGCCCCGGAACAACAGGGATCCATTATATTCCCATAGCAACTCTTCAAGCCAAGTATCACTTTCTACATCTTTTCGTTGGGCCGTTCATATACCCACGTGTTCTCTGACTTTGACCCCTTTGACCTCATGAGGCACCTTTGGACCCTACCTCAAACCGTAGGAATATAATATATATAGATATATATATATATAATATATATATATAATATATATATATATATATATATATATATATATATATATCTATATATATATATATTATATATATATATATATATATATTCCTACCGGCTTGAGAGTCGGGTCCACAATGCGCAATGTGCACAATGCGTGACTGCATAGATTCCTCTGCTTTAGGCAAAGCATCAAGAATGACGCGCATAGATGCATGCAAACGTGAATGGGTCCATCTGACAGGTCTGTTTATTATCATAAATTGTATATAATTGTATAAATTGCATAAATAAATGGTAAGTTTGTCCTCTCCGTAACTTTCCATACATGGTTGACAGGACGGCATGGACACGGCTGACGTGTGGTTAAATTGGTCACTTTTAGTGGAACACTTGCGAGATCATAACCGTATCAGCGTTGATCATTTCCCAACTGACCTTGTTACCCCCAGCCCAAGCGAAGACCTCAGACATAGAAGGTCACGCAGAAGCTCACCACAACTAAGCGAACTGCCTTCCAGACATTACTTAAGAAGTGGCGATGAAGCTGGACCAGCAAACTCACGTGACCGTTACAAACGACTTCGTGAGCCTGAACAAGGCTTTCGAACACAGTAGCCGGACGGGCTTTGGAAATTTATGGAGCGTTTGGCTGCCCAAGTACGTTAATTGCATTTGTCCACCATTTCCAAACGTAACGTTCCCAAGCCGCGGTAACAAACGGAGGGACACAGAGATGTTGTCTTTGTGGGTCCCAACACGGTTCCGCAATATGTTTCAGTATTTCCGACAAAGTTCAGAGACACTGATCCTGGCATCATCATCAGGTTCGGAAAGATAGCAGCATTTTAAATCTCGGCGTATGCAAGCGTCGAGGCACTGTCTCAGATACACTCTCCGACGACCCTACGATGTACAAGAGTTGTTAGCGAGTTCGCAGCTTCTCCACAGCCTGCGAATCTTGGGTCTTACCATAGCATCAAGGTGATGTTTCAACGAGCCACCAGATATTTTCATTCACGAGCCTCGGCCAATTAGAACCAAGAACCACACATCTGGTGAATGAATGTCAAATTCCCAGGCATCGAGACTTTCATCTACTTCGGCAACAACCTTCTCCCGCAACGCTAATATCGACGCAGAAATCAGCATCATTCTCGCCGAGGCTAGCAGCGCTTTGGTAGACTAAAACAGAAGAATGTTCGGGAAGTAGAGTTCTCAACTTGAAACCAAAGCTGATAATCTACCGAGCAGTGGTCCTCACCACCCTCCTCGATGGCTCCGGGGGCTTGGAGCCATACAACGGCAATGAAACTCCCCACCACGGCATCCACCACCATCACCACATTCGGGCCTAACTTGTTAACGCATAACGAAACCGCTTTTCTATGGTAGACTCAGAGATGGCAAGCGCAAAGTGGGAGAAAAGACAGAGACCCTCTCCAAGGATAGTTTTGGAAGAACCCAAAGACCACCATACAACATCAGCACCGTGACCTGGGACCTGTTGCACTTGTGGACAATTTTCCTGAGCCACACAGCAGAGTGGAGAGGTCTCCTAAACTGAGGCAGATACTTGCAGCAAGCGGAACTGGAACCCCCGGGCACCACAGCACACGCCTAGCCCTTTCTGTCCCTATAGGCTCAGACAGCAGGAGAGACTTCCTTGCTCGGATTGGTCTATTTAACCCCTCCCTGCATCCTATCAGTGACTAATTTATATTTCATGGTCTGACCATGTCTCGGTCATCACGTTGTGTTTGTTCACTTTGTAAAGGTTCTTGTTCGCTCGCTAGAATTGGCTTTGTTCTCCATCGACTCTTTCTGGGGTTATATTATCTTTTCTCTGGTGCGATTATCCCGGAATGCGGTCCAGGTCACTGCCAGGTTGGTGCGCCTTACCCAATCTATGGTGGGAGTTTTGTCGGTAGCCGCGATTTTCCTCTTCTTCTCGTTACCAAATTTGATCTTCATTTAATAGGTGGAGTTTTTGAAGTCGATCGGCAAGATCAGCTAGCAGCTTCCGCCTGTAATCAGGTATTGCTCTGGAGTGAAACCTTCACTGGGTTCTTCTGGAATCAGGACAACCGTGACTCGAGTGAGACAGGGTGTAACTCTGTCAGGGTGCGTCGACTGTCTCCTGAACTGTGAATGCATCCTTCGTGTTACAGCCAGAATTGTTGTATTTGATCTAAGAGACTTCCAGTTTGGCATTCACTACACTATGTCTATTATGAACGCGAAATCCTGAAAGATTTGTCCCCTCCTTATTCATGGGTCTTGGTAAGTGTCTTCGAGAAGCGGCAGGTCTGATCGTTACCCGGCTAAGCCATGTCGGGGCAGTTGATTTGTGAGTATACTCCCTCAGGTTTATTGGTCCCGTAATATCACTCCGGTTGACCCTGAACTGTTCTACGCGGGCTTCATATCTTGGAGTCTGTGAGATACTGCTCTGAGTCGATGTTTGGGCCCCTCTATGACGGGTCTGATGCCTCTTCTCGTCAACGCAGTACCGTGCGTAATGTCAGAGAGAGCCTCCTCGAACTCATCTGGAGGCGGGGCCCTCCTTCTGCTATTCCTCCCGGTGAAAATCTATAATTTTTTCTGGAGGCGTCGTTCCCAATGTGGCATTTGTTTGGTGCTTCATTCCAGTTGGTGCTTCCGAGGTTCGTTTGGCCACTACACCGGTATGTCATAGTGAGTGCGTTAACTCGTGATGGTGTCATATTGAAGTGGTCTCATAGTACATGGTTGCCTTGGCTGTTAGTTCAAGAATCTGTGACATCCTTAGTTTGTCTAATCATACTTGCGGGGCAGAAGGGTTCATGAAAAAAAAATAGAGGAATTCAATGACAAGTAGGTACAAGAACATACAGACAGACAGACAGACAGACGAATGTAAAAGCGGGCAAGAATATTCGGTACGTCTCCTCGACATGCTCATTAAAGAACACTTATACTTATTGATTTATGCTAGTGTCTGTATTACCCGTCCATGTTTGTTTTGCACCATTTATTAGTTGGTCATCATGTTAACTTTTCTTCAACATGGTGTCAAAATCTGTGGAAGAGTTAACTTACATTTTTTTTAATTGCAGCGGATGCTTGCGGGACGTTTGGTCTCTTCACAGAGGAAGGTCGCATTTGAAGTTCAAAACCGTTCTCATTCTTGTGTTCCTACACTAATCGGAATCCAAGACAATCGCGGTTACTGTTCTGGCAGGGTGATACCTGATTGATTTCATCGCCATCTATGCGAACTGAAGTCGAAAACCGCTTGTGCGGATACTTAATATGTGGCCTACCTCTGAGATCGTATTTGCATAGCCATGCGTTTCTTCTGACTGGGGAGTCTGTTGGATGATGTCGCCTTCAACTCTTTAGTTCCGAGTAGAGTGCGTCAAGTTCTTGGGCAGATTGATCCTGAAAAAAGAGAGAACCTCAGAACATTTGGTTTTTTTCCCCCTCCTCCCCGCCCCCCCCCATCTATCCCATATGTTTCATCACCCACCAACCACCCGCGTCCGTTATATATATTGATTTATGAGACAGTTATAATCTTCTATGTTCACAATTATCCGATTTCCTATTCAACATACTTCGATTGCATATTCACTTTATTTCCTCATTGTCACATCCGGTCCACTACAAACATTTGAACCGCTGACCAGATATGGAACAGAAGCGATGTTATATATGTTGCAAAATTCCACAGAAAGTTACACATTTGCCTAACAAAAAATGGGAAATGGGTGAATCATGGTCGACAATTGGCTTGCGACTAGTGTAAGCAATGAGGTGTATACATTGTATAAAGTGAGGTGTATAAAGTTAGACCGTGAAGTTTATACATTCCAGCGTACAGTGACGTAGAACGAATTATTGAGTGGGGGTGGGGCTAGTAGACGGAAAATGGGGGAGGCGGTCTACGGGAGGGGTCCCCCTCCCCTTCGTAAATTTTTGTGCATTTTCAGATAGGTCTAGATGCAATTTTGGTGCAATATAGCACACTTATACAACCCATTTGTATAAGTGTGTGTGTGTGTGTGTGTGTGTGTTGTGTGTGTGTGTGTGTGTGTGGTGTGTGTGTGTGTGTGTGTGTGTGTGTTTGTGTGTGTGTGTGTGTGTGTGTGTGTGTGTTTGTGTGTGTGTGGTGTGTATGTGTGTGTGTGTGTGGTGTGTGTGTGTGTGTTGTGTGTGTGTGTGTGTGTGTGTGTGTGTAAAACGATATCGTAAGAACGCTAGCATCCATTTGGGGAAAAAACTAACATTTTCACGATTACGACTTGGTGATCCACATTTTTCCTGTTACCAAATGTGAAGAAAACCAAGGCCTTGAGGTTGGTTTTTTCTAATCACACTTCTGGCGATAGCTAATCTGTTTAACCGTTTTCATGTTGAAATAGTGCTATGATAGGAGGTTCTCACCAGTCACCCCCTATAAAATCTCTGGACTCACTATCCTGTAGGTGTTTGCGGTGATTACCTACAATCGCTTGATTATAAAGCCTTGATTAAGTTTCATGTTTGTGAATTGGAGGAAGATCTGATCAATCAAGGAAGAGTAACTGGCAGCAGATACAATGCGATTGTACTCAACTTCCTCGCAGGTGCCCAATTTAACACCTGGAATAGAGGTTAAATATATTAATACTGCTAACTGTACTGATCCCAGTTTTAATGTAAGACTGACATTTTTCTGTTAACATCTCTGCAACTTGCAGACAGAAAATGTATAATAACAAAAATCAGTAAAAAAATTGAAAATAAGGAGAGCGTAGAATCCCTGTGGAGCTTTGCGAGTGGTCCAGTCCATGAAAAGACCATTATTTCTGAACACTTATTATGATAAAATCAACAATGTAAAGTGAACACCCCTCACCCCCAAAAAAGAATATAATAATCAACATAATCTCATATTTTTTCCGAATTACATTAATTACCTTACTTAACTCCGTTACTTTAGAGTTGGGCACCACCGAGTATTAAGTCCTTCTTTATTCTACGGAACATTTGAATATAATTCAAGTATAAGATCGCCATTGGCAATACCAGTTCTTTTTTGGCACTGACTCATTCGCCAGCTTACCAGTGCAGTGTTGTGATGCCCCTGTGGCGACTGCTACATACACATACTCCATGTGCTGGGCTTGTGGCATACATACATACACGTAGAGCTTTATATCGCTGGTCGGCACTCGTCACACATCACGTAGGCCTCCACGATCAAAATATGCGTTGAGTAATGCGAATATAATGCTGAGTTCTTAGAGATCGGTGCCCCGTGGAAATAAGTGTGGAGATAACATAAATTAATGCTGAATTATAGCCTACAACAATTTCTAATAATTTGTGAAAATAGAAAAGGGGTTTTCTGCCTTGGAATTAGGGGGGGTGGAATGATACTTCCCCCCCCACGATTTTGAGTAGGGGGATGGCGCCCCCCCCCCCGCCCCGTTCCTACGCCCTTGCCAGTGTATCATGAAAATGTTTCAGCCAGTGCATACAGTGAAGTATATACAGGGAAGTGTACATTGCGTCAGTTCATGATACAGTGAGATGTAACACATTTCAGTGTTTGCACTGTATACAGTCCAAGTATATGCAGTGAAGTGTATACAGTTCTGTGTATACAGTGGAATGTATCCACGCCAATACAGTGAACTCTATACCATGAAGTGTATGCAGTCCGGATTATGCAACGGATAATGAACTTTTTCCAAGCAATTGGTTGAATGTCTGTCTATTTAACATTTGCATTGTGTGATTCCTGTGGAGGACGTACAGGTTACGTCACTGGTACGTGTGTTTTGTTTATAGCCAAGATTTTTCGCCAACTGATTCCTGTACATAACACAACAACAAATCTTGGCATGAGTAACCTCTGGAATACTAAAAAAAGAGCTTCGACTGGGGTTAATTCGTGTTAATTCATGCTGTACGTATCTAACAAGAACAGAAAAGCAAATTGGTAGATGCCGTGAAGTGTGTAAATTGCAATGCCATGGTCCTGGGGCACTTCTCGGTTGACAATGGGTTACACCTAGTCCACAATAGTGGATTGTATTCAGTGGGTTACACTTTTTTCACGTACAGCGAAGTATTGGAGGTCATTATTGAGGACTAGTTACACCTAGACTACTTCACGTTCATGAGTTATGTTCATGGACATAGGCTTTATGTGACATTCGGAGCCAATGTTCTCTCTAGATAACTAGGTATGTACACTAGGCTACCTTCATAGTAGATGGGAATATTCTGCGTTCTGTGGCTGAGGCCGGACTATCAATCTGGAGGGGAAGGGCGAGGAAAATTCTTCTGGGGGTGGGGACTGATTCCGCATAGGCTCTGCGCTGTTGGTAATTTGGTGAAGCAAAGTTGGCAAGAGATTCAACCAAGAGGGCACGAGGCCCTGTCCCTCCGATAGTTTATTGGCTTTTTTAAATAGACCGCGAGTTGAACTAGCAATGTCGGGGGTTGCAATTCAGTATTGAGAGAGTACTGCGGTGGTGATGGCGGAGAGAGGGTGGGTCCAATATTGGAGGAGCATGCACTTAGGGGGCACTGCATGGGATTTGGGGCATCCCAAAATTGTAGTGCACTTTTACGCATTCCACCTGCTTTTCGTGTTATTCCCGGGAATAGTCGGCGCTCCCCGGGATTTTTTTTTAAGCGCGTATCAAATAATATTTCACAGCAGCTGCAGCGACCTGTTGCCGAATCCGTTAATGCCAAATAACATACTTTATTTGGAATGACGGGTTTCGACGACGAAAAAGAGCAAGTCGGAGGACTCCGATATTTTCAGGATGACAAGAGGCGAATTTCACTCCCTAGTGAGTGGAAGGCAGGCACCGGCTTGTGACCAACTTATTCAAGACAACGTAGTGGGCCCAGTGTCTTGCGCGTTGAGATATAGTGTTTTCAATCTGGTGGGGCGGTGTTCTCCCTGCCCCGGGTTAAACTATAAAAAAAAAAAATGGCGGGCAGCACGCAATGTGTTGTCCTCCCTTTGCACGAAGTTACCCGCCGTACTCGTTCCACTTCTTCTTGCCACTCTATTCGGTTGCGGCTGGCTCGCCACAGCACCAAACCTTACCTCGCTCCGTTATTCCTCGCATTTTTTTTTACTGCGCGTGCATGGAATTCCCTCCCTCATTACGTCTTCCCTCCTCCTTAACATCTCTTGTTGTCCGAGTGGAGAATTAATAGGCTGGATCTTTCCTCTTTTTCTTAGTTCTCCGTGCATGTGGGTTGTCCCTCTCTGTGGGTCTATTATGGGTGTACCCCTCCTCATGTGACTTTGTTAAAATAAAATAAAAAACGCCGAATGGAGGGTTCGGGCGATCCACCGGGAACCCCGAGTCAGGAGAAGGAGAAGGCCCTGACAGTCAAATCGACCCACTCCATTATTATCAGGCAACAATTACTCGTCCCCTTCTGCAAAAACGTACCCTTCAAGGAATTGTCCGGCCTTGATGAGTACATGAACCCTATTGGCTTGGGGTCAGGTCCAAGTGAGCTTACCGCAGGTCACAGCTGAAACTCTTGTAAACTTTTGAATGTTTGCTTGGTCTGATCCAGTTGGAATTAGGTGCACGTGTGGCTTCCTTATCAAGAACAAAGTTACCCTGTGTAAGACAGTTGTGGAATGGTGATTTTTGGCAAATTTCAGCTTGTAAACATCACATTGACTCCACCTAGATGGATGGATGGATGGATGGATGAAGTGCGTTCACCATGATCACATCACGAGCGTCATTATTTTGGGGTCATGTAAGAGTAAACAAAGGTCGAAATTGGAAAATTCCTTATAAATAGGATAAAGTCAAGGATATTTGGTCTGATTAGGTTGACATTGAGCACAGAAACCCTATTGCTTGATGAAAATAGCCTTATTTCTGTCAGACATGTCATACGTTGCTCTTAATGAACTGGTACAATTTCCCTTTATCCTTGTGTCTGGCCAAAGATTGTCAGAAAAAAGTTAAAGAATCACTAAGCCTTTGGCTTTCTGATTATTACTCTGCCGAAGGCAGAATGATTTTATACAGTCATGCATTGTGTATGCGGTGTGTGTGTGTGCGTGTGTGTGTGTGTGCGTGTGTGTGTGTGGTGTGTGTGTGTGTGTGTGTGTGTGTAAAACGATATCGTAAGAACGCTAGCATCCATTAGGTTCCAATTAGATCTGTTGGTTACATTTATAAATAGGAATACCCATGTTGTTCTAGTGTCAGGTCCAAGGTTACCTAAGGTCAACAGAGGTTAGAGTCTGAAAAAGCTTGTACTCACGATAACTATGCAACGAAACGATGTAGAGAGCTCATACTCGGAATAACGGGCTGCTATGTAGAGTAGATGTGCCCTATTGTTTTGGGGTCAGGTCTCAGGTCGCAAAAGGTCATTAGAGGTCACAGTCTATAAAGCTTGTGAGCACAATAACTGTGCAACAAAATGAAGTAGAGAGTTCACACTTGGCCAAAAGGGTGCCAGTAGATGATCCCTATTAGTTTTGAGTCATGTCCAAGATCACCTGAGGTCAACAGAGTTCGAAGTCTAACAAGAGTGCCAATGGTGCAGTAGCTAACCTACCATCGTGTAATTATGGTACTAACTGCTGATCATTCAATCTAACCAGCAGGAAAAGCAGCTTGACCGTTCGAACAATACAACCAAAACTTACTCCGAATAACCTTTGACGTAACTTCCTGAACACCAACATATATGTATCATCAGCTAAAAATAAGACATATTTCTGAACAAGTAACAACTTTCATGATTGTCCAGTCTGTTCTATAGAAAAAGAAGCCACACGACTGTTCTAACATAATAGCCAAATTGACAGCTAGGTGACCTACGACCTAAAATTCTTGGAAACCATATATGTATCATTGATCAATGATGATACCTGACCAACTTTCATCATCATCCGATCTATTCGGTAGGAGTAGGAGACAATATGATTGAATTTGACCCCTAGATAACCTTTGACCTGAAATTCTTGAACACCCCATGTATACCATTGGCCAATGATGATGATGACCAACTGTCATGATCATCCCCTCTATTCTGTATGAGTAGAAGTCACTTAACCGTTCGAACAAAATGGCCAAAATTGACCCCTAGAGAACATTTGACCTCAAATTTCCTAAACACACTATGTGTACTATTGGCCCCCGGCAATACTGACCAGATTTCATGATCATCCGATTGAAACTGTGGGAGGAGAAGATGTTAAGATCATGATGTTAACCAGCTCCTGATGCGACTCCGTATATGTCTTGCTCGACAGCCCCCACCCCCCCCCCACCCTCCAGTTAGAGCTTCATGTTAACTAGCTTGTAAGTTATATTTAGGCCTGGATGATTCGTAGGCCTATCGGATGCTAGGCCTACGACTGAATAGCCTCATGGTTGACAATTGATGTTTGGGTTCTATATTGTGCATCTGTGTGTGAACGAGCCTTCGGGTAAATTGTATGAATCATCTATTCCAGCTATCGAAATTTTTTTGCTTCGCTATTCGACTTCCCATTCATTAAAATTTGTTCCACATATTTGGGATTGTGAGGATATTGAAATCAAGGTTCCATGGATCAATATCCAGTTGCGTTGAACTATGTGTACGCGTGTTCTGCCTTCCGAAGTATACTGTGAACAAATCATCCACGTGACCTTGCACGTCATTCATATTTGTCCTAACTTTGCTTACCTTTGCTGGCAGACTCACAGGCGAACTTCTCTTGCATGGTCTTGGCCTTCCATCTGTGAAAGTCATTAAAAATACATCAGGTCTCTATCATTTATTCAAAATATTACTATTTTCCCATTTTTGTTTGGTTGGATTCCTGGAATTCTCTGTTTTGCCTTTTCGCTTTTTTTTTTAATCTAGCGGCGCTCATTGCCGCCACAGTTTCTAGGCGTGGTTTATGAGCAACATCAACTGTCTATTCAATGTTGACTATAGAGCCCTCCGTTTACCTGCGGTTGCTAAAGATGAATTGCTTTTCAACTACCCCTCCCCTCCCCCACCCCCCCCACCCTAAAATGGGATACAAAATATAGCAAAACTTTGTCCGATGTGTTCTACTCTGCTGCGGACTAGAGGTGCAACGGCTGGCTCGAATAATCTTCGCGACTGTCATACGGGGTTGCTGACTGTCTGTGTATGATACGGGGTTGCTGACTGTCTGTGTATGATACGGGGTTGCTGACTGTCTTAATAGGTTGGTGGTTTATCATCATCAATCAATTATAACTATAGCCCTTCTGTGGTCGAACCAATTAATAATATCGAGTGCTGATTCGCTTTAATTAAACGGGTCAGTCTCTGATCCACCTTGGCATTAGCAAGTTCATACTTACGTATTGTGTAGCACATCCCTCGCCGTTGTTTGGTACCTTTATAAAGAAGAAAAAGAAAAATATCAATCAAATGTATGTATGTATGTATGTATGATGTATGTATGTATGTATGTATGTATGTATGCCTTGAATGGTTGCACGGAATTCCGAATATCTAGTGGCTAGACCGATAGATTGTTTTCCCTGTGTAAGAAATGAAATTTCAAAGATGCATCCCAGTTTTACGCTCTATAGTGATCAGATTATAACAGGTCACATGGTGGGGAGTCGAGCCGACTTCAGCTGTATCGATCACAGTCGGCCAGACCTTTTCATCTGTGATCGGCAATCTAAGAGAGCATACATTGTTGAAGTGTCCTGCCCATTTGATGCCTCTGTAAACACCTGTTATAACACCAAGTTTAGAAATTATCAGCACCTGAATGATCTGATCACTCTAGATTCTCCATACTTATGCAAAACGGTTGTGTTCATTTTGGTAGTCTAGGAATTGTGCATAAGCGTGTTCCTACGAGCTTCAATATGCTGGGAATCAATGCCAAGAAAAAGCAAGTCCATTTCTAGATACCTAAGCATCAGCGCAGCAATCGGATCTAATATGATTGGAAGAAACGCGCTAGACTGTATGGACATGTAGGTGGTATCTGAGGTGTGATTTGGACCCCCAAAACTGACCAGTGTTCACGTGCAGTTTGTAATGCTCTTCTATACTTGTTTTGCTCATTCAAGTATGCTTATTGTATTATTATTCCACCGCTTGTAATCATATTGTCATATGTTACTGTGGTGAAAGATGCAATAAATTGTTCAACTATGTATGATGTATGTATGTATGTATGTATGTGGGTGAATTTCAAAGAGAACATATCATATAACGTTGGTATTCACATTAACGTGCGATAGTATAACAATGAATGAGAGTCCGCTACATTGAGATGACTGTATACTCCACCAAACGCGTGTCTTAGACTCAATGACGTCAAATCCGTGAAGTCCTCGAGCAGAGCATGACGCCACTTTGTTCAGTTGTGTATCTCGGAGGAATTTCTCAATAACTGGTACTCCCGCAACGAGATATACGTATAAATATTCTTCCGCAATTATAGATATGGCAACGTATCCTTCTTTAGAGTATAGATGTAATTTCCTTGATTCGCTTATATATTACATGTTGTTTACATCATTTGTCATTGAGTGTAGAAACAAATGAATGAAATGAAATTTACAGCTTTCAACGAAACTGCAGGTCCTTGAGAAACACCCAGAGGTAGAAGTGATATCAGGAAATACCTCGTGTAGGAGTAGCGTTAATACCGGTGGCCTACGTCATTACCGGAAAGAAAGTGGCCTATCTTATTCTTTGTTCAATATTCGGTTTTTCTAATTACCCTGAGCAATTTCCAATAACGGTATTTCACATACTGGAGTGAGGATCGATGACAATTAAATACCTACCGGTACTATTGTATATTGGGTACCATGAATCGAATACTTAATCATTATGACGTCACGCGTAGCATGCTGTTCGAGTCAAGGTGCCCCACTATCTGACTAAATAATGTATTGCATACGCAGGGATTAGATTCGGAAACATCGGCCAAGGCACTAACCGGAATAGGGAACGGTTACGCAGATAGGCGAGATTCGACAAACAAAGACCGGTAAGTTCCCGAATATTCGATCGCATTTTCGAAACGTTCTACAATTCCGCGCGCATCGGCACGTAAGTGGTTGTGTAGTATATTTTACATAATTAAGTACTGCATTGGAATTAAATACAGTGGTGTGGCCACGGGAGAACGTGCCTGATATGACAATCAACTAAACTCCCATGTTACCTTGTGTAGAAAATAAAGAAAAGATTGTCTTACAGATGGCGGGAGTTGACGCTGTCCCCAAATGAGATTCGTGCCCCCCCCCCCCTAGTGTTCTGCTCTATTTAGACCTCTGGGTCCGAATGGTGTAAAATCAACATGTGACGTCAATCACGATGGTTGTCACCGAGTTAGTGAGCTGGAAGGTAGGCCGACACATTTCAGGACGTATCAGTGACGTTTCGCACAATAACCGCGACTTGCAGGCCTATGGTGCTGCTTGACCTTAGTTCCGTCTTCGATACGAACGATCGTTCTGTTTTAGTGAGCACTTTGGAACATCATTTTGGAGTTGAAAACACTGCTCTCAACTGGTTCATTAGTTATTGGAACAGGTCACAATTTGTCACACTGAACGGTGCATCCTCTGATGAAATCCCTGTTGAACAAGGTGTTCCACAGGGCTCGTGTCTGGGACCGCTATGTTCCACACTGTACACTGCATCTTCATTTATGTGAGGATACTCAGTAGATTCACTGCTTCAAACCGCAAAATATACCTCGGAAATCGATGCCTTTAATCTAATGCAAAGCTGTACCTCTGACATAAGAAATTGGATGGTTGCTCATACATTGAAACTTAACGTTCGAAAACTGAATTAATTATTCGCGGCTCTACTGTACAGCTCACTAAGGTCATCAACAGATCCATCAAATTTGGTAATGCTTTCATTAATTCATGGGATCAAGTTCGCAACTCGGAGTTATTTTCGATAAGAACATGAGAATGGATAAACATCATCAGCAAAGTTTGCAAGATTGGCTTCTACTATATTTTATCAATCTCAAGAAGTTTAGAAATAATGTCTTCTAAAACAATGAGCATTCTGGTACATTATTTCATTCACAGTCACTTGGATTATTGCAACAGTTTGCTCTATGGGATTCCAGGGTATTTGATTTTATCTGATGATAATAATAATAATAATTATTATTATTATTATTTTATTATTATTATTATTAATTATTATTATTATTTATTATTATTATTATTATTATTATGAAAAGCCAACTTGAAAAAAAATGAGAAAAAATAAAATAATAATAATAATAATATAATAATAATAATAATAATAATAATAATAATAATATAATAATATAATAATAATAATTATTATTATTATTATTATATTATTATTATTATGATTATTATTATTATTATGAAAAGCCAACTTGAAAAAAAATGAGAAAAAATAAAATAATAATAATAATATAATAATAATAATAATAATTATTATTATTATTCTTATTATTATTATTATTATTATTATTATTTTATTATTATTTATTATTATTATATTGCAGGAAAACCAATAAAGGTATTTATGAATAATTGATCGAACCAATCGTAGTGTTCAATTATTAGATTCGGACAAACTGCTTGGTTCATCCATTTCAGGCCCTCATTTTGTCTCTTCTTGCGACAGGCAGATTACATGATCAAACAAATGTCTCAACGAATTTCAAAAAGAAAGGAAATATATTTGCCTTCTGAAAGCAACAATTTTCGAACCCTGTTCGGTTCGAGCGGTCATTCACGTCATTCGAAATACCACCTTTGCCTGGAATAAGGTAGGTGTTGCGGAATTTTCACTCCATGAGGTTCCATGCCCGCACATAATTTTAGAAACTACTCAAACGAACCTTTGTATAAGAAAGCGACAAATGGTTTATATCTACATTAGGGTAACTCGTCATTGTATCCGCCTGATACTAATTAGAGTCGTATGATGTGTCACTTGAATTCAAACCACTGAAGAATGACACATTATCGAATTAATCATGGAGAAAAATCGAGATTAATTGCCAGCTGCCTGGCTAAATCACGGCATTCCCTGAAACACCATCGGAATTAACCCCTGACCAGTGTCGTGGGCGGTGATCACGCAGTATCTCTAAACTGTGAATCGTGGACGGTGAATGAGTTTCCACGCCAGCCCGATTGCCTCAGGTGGAAAACATTTCACAGGCCACGTAATTAGACGAGAGAGGCGATAGTAAATTAATAGACAGAATATGAAGCTGAGGATAGGAAACTTGATATGCACTTAGAGACAAGGCAGCTGTTTCTTAATTAATTTATTATAATATGGAGAACTATGGTAGATGGGGTATGCCCTCTTGTGTCTGTATACAGACAGACTCAGGCGATCGTTGATAAAATAGAAATGATCAGATCGCACACACACACGTACTGTGCTTGTGGGGCACTACTGACGGTAAACAGTGATTTTCTTCCAAATAAGTACCACCAGACATATATGACAGTGCTGATGCCGAAGCGCCATCATCGGTCCGCGCTTAGCGACTGTGCAAGTGGAACCATATTCCATACCTTTGTAGTGAATCTATATTGTCAGAACTGAGCCAGATCTTCTTTTCTAACGAGTTCAGACAATTCCGCGGATAAAGAAATTGTGCGTTTGGCTATGATTTAGCGCACTAGTGCTGCTCAAATATGTAGGTGTCAGCACTCTTATTTATTAGAATATGATATCTTTTACTAGAATATAGGTCAGCACTTGCACAACAATTATGCCTATATAAACGCCATAACCCTGGTATGCGACCTTAACCGTTTCGATCGAGTGTAATAAAGATGAAGAAGGAAAAGAAAATGAGCTAACTTCAGGATTTCCTGACCAATATATCGATCGTAATTGAAGTGATTGAAAATTTCTTTCTCGGCGGAATTGTCTGAACTCTCCGTGAACGTTTAGGCTCAGTCCCAACAGTATAGATTCACCACAAATTTATGGATTGATGTCCTTTGATTTTATAATTGGCGTATATATTCCGCAGAATTCGCCCAACACTGGGACGTGGATCAAGTTGTACAAGGTGAAACTCGTTCACATGACGTCACAAAAAATGTCCCATAGTATATTGGGAATCATTTAACATTGACCTTCCATTGTTACGATATACCGTATTGATATTGAATAGCACCTAAAGTATTTTTCATTGTGACGTCAATCAAACCGAATTCTACTGCATTTTCGCCAGTTGCTACTAGACGATAATGCATATTTATATCCGGTGTAATACTGGAGTTGAAAGTTGCTAGATTGGCCGATCCCGAAAAAATGTAAATGCATGCATCTCTTGTTCCAGGATTGCGAGATATTAATTCGACAAGGATGCCACCAAGTGAAATCTATAGCTCTCTTCATACTGCTAATCATAGCAACTCGAAAAACTATTTAACAAGCTTCCAGCTTGCATTTCAGATTCAAATTGCTCCTGTTGTGATTGGCACCCTTGATGACGAGTGCAAAAAGCTGACATTTTACACAACATTGTAACCTTTATCCTCGTTGCCTGCAACTAGGATGCTAGACAATCCATGAGGGCTGAATTAAATAATGTATAGGTCTACAACATTCTGCCTCTTGTTTACCCATGAACCTTTAGTAAAAAGGATTTCCCCACAAATCAGTCATAAGGCAGTTAGGTCTACAAGCTTTTGGAGACAATTCTTTTCAGATGTGGATGTATCGAATGAATAAATCAAACATCTTATAAAAACACATGTGAGGAAAACAATGACATTTAGCGTTGTGGTTTGTACGACTGATTTGGTCAACGAGAAACTGAAGAAACCTAAGTGGACAGGCTCTGGCCCGGACGGAGGTCGAGTATTTTGCTGACCAATTGTCTGTTCCGTAGCTATCATTTCTCAATAAAACTCTATAGAAGAAGGTGTGGTTCCTGAGGATTGGAAGAAGGCAGATGTTCCGCCTATTTTCAAGAAAAGGAATCGTTCTCGTTCGTGTAATTACAGGCCAATGAGTTTTACCAGTGTGGTTTGCAAAGGAATCATTAGGAATCATTTAGTGAATCATTTCAATGAGTATATCTGATTCGTGAGTCTCAACATGGCTTCGAGAAAGAAAAAAAAAATCGCGTTCGTGCTTGACTAATCTACTGCAATTCGTAGAAGACTAGTTCCATTGACAGCGGAACAGCTGGTATCATTCTCCTGGACTTTCGGATAGCTTTTGTTAATGTGCCTCATAAACTTCTCCCGTTCAAACTCGGGAATTTGGGTGTCACCGGCAATGTCCTGAAGTGGATTCTAGAGTAGCTCCAAATTAAGGCGCAGAGAGCTGTCATTGATGGGCGTATTCCTACCCTGCAAATAGTCACGGGTGGTGTTCTCAGAGGTTCAATTCCTGCATGGTCCCCTACTCTGATTCTGTGCGATCTGGAGACGACACTATAAGTTGTGAGGTGATTTCGAATGATGATGTTGCAACTGTTTAAAGCGATTTAGACCGAATCGCCAAATGCCGGGTCCTCCGATCGACAAATGTTTTTAGCGCCGATTAATGCAAAGTGATACATGTCGGCTATCATAACGCCAACGCATCTAAATGGTCAAGCAATCAATACATACAATTTCAGAAAAGGACCTAGTTATGTAATTCGATTTTACACTGAAACCTCCAAGCTAGGAAAGATATCTTGCCAAAGACATTGTGGCCAGGCTGTTCAGGCAGTTGGAATTAACTGTCTGCGGGATTTGTCCTTTGTGGAAAAGAAGATTGAAGCGTCTTGGTCTGATTTCATTGGGCCTAAGGCGAATTCGGGGTGATTTGATTTAGGCTTCCACAATTTTCCATCGCGCTTTGATGACTTTTCTTTCGAATAACTTTTCTATCGGTAGCACCAATAGGGCCATTGTCTCAAGCTCCGTGGTAAACGTTACGATTAGACATGTGGGAGCAATTGTTTTCGCAAATAGTGATTAGCCTCCCTGCAAGTGCTGTTTGATCTTAGAGCGATTGATTGGTTTATTCCATTCAGTAACAAGTCAAACAAATGAATGTACTAATATGGATGCTGCCAAGGATAACGCATAAAGTAAATATTGAGTGCTAAGGCATTCAATAACAGTCTTGCTATTTGTTTTTCAGGAACCGTGGAATAATTATTTTAGTTTTGTTGTTCTTCATTGTGGAGTGTTGTGGATTCGGGGTCGTTTATAAGAACTCAGTCCCTTTCTGACCCTTTACCCTCTACTAAACTAACCAACAAGGGCATCCGATCAGCTGACAATGGAATGAGTTGTTGCAACTGTTTCATACATAATGAATGCAACAAGACTGTGCAGCCAAGAGTGCGCTTCGTGCAATCGACAAGATCAAGATCCAGGTCTTAGTTGTAGAAACACTTTCACAGCTGGAGTTGACAAGCTATACAATATCTTTTTGCATGCCTACATAGTGAGTGCCGCAGTTCAGGAATGCCGACATAACAAGAACGAGGTCGCACAACTTCACTATGACCCCAATAGCACTTTTCACTCCCCACTGGAACAATCCAACCATGCCCTGAATAGACTAATCCATCTTCTCGACAGGCTGGTATAAAATCAAATATAACTGATGAAAACTCCACGACTACTGATCCCTCAAGCCGAAAAACCAGCACCTGTAGTGTGGGTCAAGGGACTGGATGGCTGTTCCGATTGGTCGATGACCGGTATACGAATCTAAAAAAAGGTTGCGATGTGATCATTCTCGTATTTGACGCGGAGATTATCTGAATCGCTACTTAAGACGAACAACGATGAGGCCAAACCTCTGCCCGGTAACCAGGTACAAAATCAGAGGTGACTCCAACACCAAACACAACCAAATGAGCAGTATCTTCTCTATCTTATGAGGAAACAATTGCTGACCTGATTTCTGGGAGGCCATTATCTGATTATGGCCAAGGTTTTCCACCTCTCACGTAGCTAACTCGGAGCTTGCTTCCTGTATATTGACTCCCCCGACGGCTTTTGCTAGATGGATTGGTTGTTTCGACATGTTTCGACATAGCAAATGATGAACGAAAGATTAATAAGAAGAAGAATAATTATATTTGTTCTCGAGAAACTACTACTAGAAGCGTATTGACAAGTATAACGCTATATACCATTATTATTATTATTATTATTATTCATATTATTATTATTATCATTATTATTCGCACATCAAAATTGACGGAAAGCCTGTCTTTTATAGGTCTCTACATTCAAAGAATATCAACTACGTGTATAATTCCTTCAATCATGAAGGTACGCCGCGATTGTATGCTGATTTTTTCGAAGCTTACAATTTACAGTTTTCCATTCACATTGTTCAATGAGCTAATCGCAGCGATCCCTATTGTGTGGAGACAAAATCTTCACAGTAATGCTCAGGCAAGTAACTTTTAGGAAAATTTAATTGATAAACTGGACCAAAAGGTAATACCTCGCAATGGATATATGGAGATCTGATCAAGAATATTTGCAAGATGCCTACATCCACTAGAGAAATGGAATTGCAATTTTGATAAGAATGAGTGGGCAAATATTTTCTCCAATGTCTGGTTTTCCGTAAGAGACTCAAAGCTGCATTCCGTTTCTTACATGAATTTTAGGCACAAATACATTATGAATATTGCTGATAACTCCTTGTGCACTTTTTGTAAAATTCAAGTAGAAACGATTGAACAATCATTTTGGGACTGACATCGTGTGTCCATTTTTTTGTTAGATGCTGAAACAAAGTACATTGAGGAATGTTTCGTGTTCAGTAGAGAAGACAGCTTCTTTGGCTATAAACAGAGAAGAAACCATTTATACAACTATTTAATTTACCATTTGAAATTTTATATTTTTCAGTGCAAGCAGGTTAATAAGAACCAAATATTATTGATTTTGATCATAAATTTAGGTTTTCACTAGAAGTCGAGAAATTTAGCCTATATCTAAGAAAGGGAAAAATGAGCGTTACTTTGCCTATACTAAGCTGTATATGATACTTTTAGTGCACACGATGACGATGTTCATCTTTAATTGTTTCTTTTTCTCAAAGCATCAATTATGTTAAGTGTAATAAGTTACCACTTTGAGATGTATAGTAATGATATGCAAAAGAAAAGGAAATAAAGCACAAATGAAAAAAAAAGTTATTATTATTGTTATTATTATTATTATTGTACGCAGTGTGGAGCGTCCTGATGATGAAGACTCAGCAATGGCTTGTCGATCCGTCAGTGCAGTTACACAATTATGGATAGAGACGAGGAGGTCACACTGCAAGTGAACCCATGGGAGATTAAGGAGATAGAAACCGCGTCATAGCGTGGAGCTGTTGCCCAATATAACTGAGCATTGCGCGTGACTCGTGGTGTCGCCATGGTTTCGCGCGCGAGAAAAATTCCCTGTTGTATCAGGTAAGGTGACATTGTTTGATGGGATATGAATGTCTGGATTATGCCCCCTCCGTCAAACGAATACCAGAGAAGTGTAAGTAATTAGAGAGGAAAAGTCCTATGACGCGATCGAAAAAATGCTACGCTGGAAATATATAGGTCACTAGAGTACGGCACTAAGATCTTTGCTATAGGTCCTCACGGTCAATGTGATAATACTACAACTCAGTGCTTGATGAAAAGTAAATGCCTTTACCTGGCCGTAGGCATATAAAAACCTCCAAATATATGAAAGGGGTCATATCTCAGCTAGTACACGTCGTGGCGAGAACGTTTTGCTCACAGAACATTGAAAAAGGCCCCTCTTAGTAGAATCATATATGTAGAATGCAGAATATGTTCTTTGGTCAATAGTTATTTAAACTGTTAAACACATTAACGTATTCAAAGGAGACCACAGCAGCGTTATTAGAGGCTTAGTTCTTGGACGTCACACAATTTCCTGAACGTTATATAGTTCGAATATGACCAGAATGCAACTTTCACTCGACAGAGCATCCCATCTTATTTCTATAAGATGAGAAATCACTCAGAGCGCAAGAAAAGTTTGCACATTCTTGGGGCAACTGGTGAAAATCCGACAGCAGAAAGGTAATTCGGGTATTCATTCACTCTTACTTTACTTCTCCTCCTGCGATATTAGTGATTACCAAGTGCCCGAAATTTCGACCCCCCATTTTTTCGGTGCGGGAAGACTTGCAATTCTTGTGGAACATAACCGATTTTATACAAGCAGGTGAATAGATTTAGTAATTTCCATGCCTCTATGACTTCTGATGTGCGACTTCCTTCAGCCCTTTCATTCTCATCAAAGTCACCCAAAAAACCGAGGTAATCTGAAGGTTTAGTAAAAGAAACGTTTGAGGCAATGTGCCTTTAACTATAATTTAATGTAAAGCTAATACAATGGTGAACACGGATGTCCCGATGTAATATTTCGCTGCCCTTCGCGTAGGAACCATCTGACCATGGCAACCATCATTTTAGTTGCCTTATTCCGTGTATCTGCATGAAGGATTCACAGCTGACAATATTCGTGCAGTATCCAGTTCTGCACCCTTGCTGGGCCTTGAGTGGGTTCGAACATCTGAGTATACGCTGTACCTCGGGCTGGAGGCACCACGAGGAAACATATGAACTCGGAATTGTGTGTGCTTGTTGCATGTTATTATGCTATCTTCCAGGGCGTCGATGCGTTTTGGAAAGTGTTGGGGGGGGGGACACATCGAATGTAAATAACCATCTAAGCGTAGCGCCACCATCGGTTGGCGCGAAGTGTCCAACGACAATTTCAGATTTCATACCCTCCAGATCGCCGGAAACGGCACTTGCCAGGCTCAATAGCACCCATCTACATGTGTGATTTGAGTAAAAGACAGACGAAAAAGTTGTCATTGTGCATACTATGATGATCAACCGAATATCACACATGCTATTTTTTCATCACCTTTCCTACTCTGGTTTTTCTGCGTGGGATCCAGGGGTCTATCGAACGGCCCCTGGTGGGATCGAAGGGAAAAGCCATGGCGTACGGGACCATTTCGATTTGGGAGGAGGAAATTTGTGCTCGAATTTTACGAGTCAGTCATTGGAAACTACCAGCGCGCGCCTCGATTTTTTTTTTTTCGCATGGTTTTTCATCTCAGAAAAAAAATTGGGGGGGGGGGACGGTCTGCCCCAAGGGTTCTGAAATTATTCAAGTGAACGAAATGATTCGAAGCATTACATCGCACATTTTCAACGCCTGGAAGAAAAACGCCATTGCGCGCGACACTTGAAAATTTATGCACTTTTGGCTATTCGATTTAAAATTCGAGAACTCGGTATGAAACATGGGTAATTCTTCGACTTCGGCCTTAGTCGGGTCCAAATCTTTACCTGGGGTCCGCACCTGAAATTAGTGGTCTGAAGACAATTTCCAACGCGATTATTGTTGGTTAGACAAAAATTGAATAAGTTTAGAGTGATACAAAATCGGGCATGTGCCTATTATTTTTTATTACTGTCCGAAAAGTGGGGGGGGAACGAGATGATATCCCCCCTCGTCCCCACCTGTTGACGCCCATGCTTTCTTCGCGAGGCCATTTCCGCAAATTTATTCGCTATATGCGTTTGTTTCAGGAATCTAGGCATATGTTGCAAGCAATGCCTGGCAATGCAAAATATTCTAATTGGGCCCTCCAGAGAGCGCCAGATGGCTTGACCTTCACGGCCCCAGCCCCGGGCCCTCACCTGTGTCCCCAACTAGGGGCACAATGCATATAGCCCATCCCCTCCTTTCATGTTAACTTCAGTATTGTTTGAATATCATAGTTATGTCACATCCATACTCAAACTATAAAGTTAAAAGCTATATAGTGTTGATAGAGATTTTGGAAATTCGTTTTTAGAAACGGTCAGCTGGTAATTGGTAATACAAAATATATTTGATTTGGGCTCCCTGGTACGAGTGTCGAATGCACGAAATGGCTTGACTTCCAACCTCACGCGCTCCCCACTACCTCTGACAGAATACGTAAAGCGTTCAACACATGGATGCCTTTTAATTAGGGAATAATGAACAGATACGAGGGCCTCTGTTGCAGAATTAGAACCGGGATGACGTTATAATAGAAGGTTAGAAAATCCCGAGGCGTCGCCGAAGGTTTTTGTTTCCTACTATGACCTCAAACCGGTTTTAATTCGAAAACTACGGCCCGAGTATTTGTTTATTATTCCCATTCATACATACTCAATCAATTTTCGAGAAAAATGCGAAAATTAACAGGGGAAAGAGTCAAAGACCTTCTTTATTTGATCATATTCAATTCTCTCAAAACTGCTCAATTAACGAACGATGTCAGAACTCAAAATGTAAACACAGCTGCATGGCGTGTTGCCAAACAATCAAAAGCGCCATAGAAACGTTGCATGCTATACCGTTACATGTACGATTGGCCAGGTCATGCAGCACAGTTCTGATTTTCGCACTCGCAGTATGTACAGTCAGACATTAGCCTATTCACGAACGTCAACACACTAGTACAACTAGTCTTGACTGAGTCAGTCTCGACGAGTCGTTCAGTGTATTTTAATACAGACTCCATGTTGTGGCCGGGATTAATACGGGGAAGTCGAGTTTTATTGGAAAGTAGAGTAAATTCATAGGACCATTGACATATTACAATTCGTGGAAAATACGTGCAATGTATGATCGTATCCGGAGACAAATGGTTGTGCTTTGTGAATGTTGTTGATTGATGTTGCTGTGGGCGTACGTAATTCCTACTGCTGGTTATTCTCCCGATTTTTCGACCGAGTGCATTTATTTAACTGGTAAGTTGAGACTTCGCTTTTCCTGTCAAGAGAGGAACCTCTAGAAGCTAGTTTAATGTTTCCCAAGCGAGACTGTTCATGACGGAGATTCAAGCTCTCCTCCATATTTCAAAAATTGAGCCTGTGAACATCCAGGGAAATGCTACTCTAACGTTAGAGCAGCATTTCCCTGGATCATAGCGGATGAAATCGCGTATATCAGACCAGTCTGCCAGTCGTACCAATTCAGTCTTCTCATCATCCACCCCGAATAAAAAGAACGACGAAAGAATTTGTGCCCAAATGGAAGTGATAATATCTATATAGGCCTAATATATTTCAATAATTTTCGTGAAATATCCAGGTAGGCCTAGTATGCCTTGGGTTACGCAACGATGCAAGCAAAACAATACGAACAGACACGATAAAGCAACTTGCACACAGTGAAAACTTTCCAAAAGTTCCATTGATTGTCAATTCAAATTCTCCCACGACATACTTGTGGCGTTTCTAGCCGGTGTTCAGTACTGGAATTATAACCGGTTACAATTCACTTTCACACACTAAACTTACGTACATAGGTCACGTGGTATTTATGAATACATCTGGCAGGGTGTTTCAGCCGAAGGGTTGAAGGGATGAAGTGTTCGCTATTGTTCTGCCGAATGTGGTGAGCATTTTTGTTGCCAGCCGAGTATGGGAGGTACCATCGCTGATTATATGGGTGCCTTCAGTGACTCTCTGTGCGTTTCTCTTTGTTTGTGGTATACTGCGCCATTCCAAGCACTTGGGATCGGTTGTGGTTTCTTTGGAGGACTCTGGTTGGTCCGCTGCGTTGTTCTTTTTTCCCGGGCAGACAATACAGGCGTAGTCAGTGGGTCATCCAGATCTAGTGTGTAATCCCTAGTGCTTCGAGCCTTCGGAGGCCCTTTCGACGTCCCCGCTCGGTGAAGTGCCCCTAGTAGGTGTTCGGCTATGCTGTGGGTCGGTCTGTCGCTCTGCCAGTATCTCCTTTTTCTCATTTACTATACCATGGTTGTTTTGTCTACTCATAGTAGGCCAATTGCAGTCCCTGTATATGATATCCTTCTTTCTCTTTCTCTTTCCTGCACAATTGTTCAGTGCTATGACTACATACTTTACCACTGCTCCCGTTTCATGGCTGTGGTGTGCATTTTTGTCCACTTCAGCATCCCTATCAGTAGTCTACCTGCATTTGATCTATGATGTGATGGTTTCCAACATTTTCCACTCAATACCCCCCCCCCTCGCCAAATAGACAGGTTTTTCGTTGTTTATCTACTGTTCCCTCAATTGTAGTAATCATATTCGGTCATCCCACCTCTGCTGTTGAATCGCTGGTCCAAAGATCCTGCATAATGCTGAGTGGCCTGCTCCCTTTGAAGTTGCTGGTAGTTCGTGTCGAAGTTTATTCTTTTCCTATTACCAACAGTCGTGATCAGCCTATTGATTCATCCACCTGTACCCCCGACACTGCTAACACATTGTATCCCCTTTTTACTTTTTACCACACGACCTCGTATTTTTCAGTCCAGCTATTGTCATCGCCCTATTAGGCTCAGCAGACCACTGCTTCAATTGATACCCAGTTTCACCCGTTGAATTCCTTTGCCTAAGCTCCCCGTCAGATGTGGGAAAGTCCAGAATTACTCCAAACCTGATTGGTTTGGTCTGGTTGGACGATCCTTCAGCCTCGGCTCCAGCTATCTCTGACAGTCTGAAATCATTCTGGAAAGGGCGAATTCTTTTATTTTTCACACCTTAGGGTCAGGAACTATTTCATCCCCTTCGAGCTTCGACCACCGGGGGGGAGATGCCACTGTCGCTCAGGAGAATAATGGACTTTCCCGGGCTTGGGTGTACGTGTCTTCCTCTTCGCCCATTCACCGTCAGGTCTATGTTACTGTTCGAACTAGGCAACTAGGCTCCGAAGCAATCGATAAAACTAAGAACTCTTTCATCTCACGAATGACTTACAAACTGACGTTCTGCCTTGCTGGTGGATGTTCTTTTGGTCACTAGCTGTGATAATCTGTGTCTGTGTAGAATTTCTGCACTTCTAAATTCCTCCCGCTAGTGAAACCTGGTGGTTCTTTTGCCAGTAATGCTCTCTCTGAAGCCAATATTTTCTGCTGAGTTCTTCCAACGCCACCATCAATGCTCATGCTATGACTTACAAACTGACGTTCTGCCTTGCTGGTGGATGTTCTTTTGGTCACTAGCTGTGCTGAATCTGGTGATAGAATTTCTGTACTTCTAAATTAGCCCGCTAGTGAAACCTAGTGGTTCTTTGGCTAGTGATGCTTTCTCTTAAGCCAATATTTTCTGCTGAATTCTCTCGGCCTTTCGTTAGTCTTAACGAAACCATTCCTTTCACCACTCACATGGTTCGTCAAACACTGATCCGGTTAGACATAACATTAAAAAACTTCAGGTACGTCCTGACGGCATTCCTTCAATTGTCCTCATGAAGTGTGCTCCTAAGCTCATCCTTGAAAAGCTATATCGTCTGTTATCCTATAGAATATTACCCTTCTGAATGGAAACACGCCATGTTTCTCCCGTATCTAACGAGAGTGACAGTTCAACCCCAATAACTACAGGCCGATTGCTATCGTCTCTGTCCTTTCCAAAGTAATAGAAACTATAATTAACAAGCATGTCTTGAATTTCATGGGATTTCCTTATCTCATCAACGAGCATCAGTATAGTTCTCCACATGGCTCTTATCTTTTGTCACCGATCAATGGGGTTGAGACTTTGCCTCTTCCGATGAAAGTAGGGTTAATTGCCCTTGATCAGTCCAGGAGATTCTCCCGTTTGGGAGAGTTCTGAGTTTCTCCTGTTCGGGGGGATCGCTATGTTAATACAGATATGAATGTACATTGTCTGCAGTCGTTCCCAGTTGATAGCACCCTGCGATGTTTGTTTGAGTAATTCAAACATTAGGTCGATGGTTACTTATACTGTGTCAATAGATGGCACGCATACTACTACGTCAATGTCGCTCACTTATCACAACAGTTCATATCAAACAAATGCTGTTCGAACCGACTGTGACAAATATAATCACAAAAATCTACACGGAAGTAGTCCATTCTCATTCAAATATTTCGAAATCAACATTGACAACTAACAATCTACCAAACGAAGCTTTTCTCTAGTTGGGACAACGAGGATCCTGAATGATGCAAAAAAAGTGGAGACTCGACTCGAATTCAAGAGAGGTGAAATTGAATGTCTCCTATATATGTCCATATGGATGAACGTTGCATTAAGGTTCATCAAGGTTGTAATGTCGAGAATGTAGATCAGGATTTCGCCCAAATCGCCCTGCGAAATGTAGATTGATCGATTTTGCACAACATCCAGTAGCGGAACTGTCCGGTAGATTCATGTGCGTCTGCGTCAGTCATACCCTGCCTCACCATATTGTATCTGCATATCCGACATAACCATCCATTTGTCAATCGGCTAATTTCCCTTATAGATTTCGCCAATTTAGTTATTCAGTGAACGACCTGATCCGCATGAGGCCTAAGCTGCGTTGTGTTTTCTGATGTAAACTTCGATCTGAGTTTTGCGAGGCACTTATAATAATTTTATGGACAACCACATGGGGTTTGGTTCGTATGTTGACGATTTGCTTTCGCATTTTTTACCATACATATTTGAGGCGGCAGCGGTAACTGAGGTTGCCTGCTCTGTAAAACGGAACTACCATCATTAGCGTCCCTAGTGAATGTGATTAGCTTCCAAATGTCACTTTCTTCACTCCTCTATTTACCCATTCAGATGTAATGAAGACTGATGACAGATGCAATAACTCTCAGTCAATTGGGAAATTTTTCTCTATAAGAGGCGCAATCATTTGGCAAGCGCAAGACAGGCATGATCGCGAAATAAATAGCATATTTGCACCGCGGTGTGAAACGGATATGGCGTAGCCTCATTTATTATTCATCCATATATAATGTGGTCAGACCAACTGTTTAATAGCAACCGAAATTTAATTTCTATCTCCATTTAGTGCACAAAATTTTATTTTGGGGAAGCCGGAAGCCAGTGTTGCCATGTTTCTTATTTCAATTTTTACGCGTTAGCTTCGGGGAAGTGGGTATTGGGGGTAGTTGAACACTTAGCTGAATGAGAGGGAATTACTATTGCGATATGATTACGATCTCTAATATTATTTCAGATATCTGAAATAGATCCTAATCGAAATACATCGAACATCGCATGATCGAATTCTTTTTCGAATATCTTCAATTCTTTTCAGGATTTCTGGAACAATTAATTCAGATATCTGGAGAAATCTATTTCAGATATTTGGAAAAGAACTCGCGAGCCGGCTGGCGCGCTGCTCACTGGTGCCGTAGTACAGCTCCAAAGTGTCAGTACGGTACCGCCATGTTTGAGTTGGTTTTCAGATCATTCAGATAATTTTCAAGAAATTACTATTTGAAAATATGGAAATAGTTTTTTACAGATACTCAAAAACTATTTCAGATATCTGAAATAGCTCTTCAGATATTGAAATGGTTTTTTTTTTTCAATATCCAAATAATTTTTTCAGAGCTGAGATTTTTTTTAGTAACTGAAATATTTTAGATATATAGAAATTTTTTCTTTTAAAATATCGGAGACAGAATTTCAAATAATAAGTGTTCTTATATAACGTAAAAATATGCTCCGCATATTCCAGTACGAGAAGTCAGGAATATCATTTCCGATATCTGGAATATAATTTCAGATAATCTTAAAATATTAGTTTAATACTGGAAAGAATGCAGAAATCTGAACGAGGATATTTGAAGAAGATTGTAGATATATGCGGGGGGCGTTAAATATGGGTGGTGCGGGGGTGTGAAACCCCCCTGGGGGATATTGAAAAAGTCGGTACAGCCCGCGGCAAAAAGACGGTCTCTGAGCGACCAAAGCCAATTTTTGAGGAACCTTGAATGGACCCCCGAAGATGGATGTTCGTGAACGAAGAATGCAATAAGAACTGTAACAAATGGATTGTTGTATGGAAGCCACCTACGGAAAAGTTTGGCCACCTACCCCCCCGCCCCCCCCCCCCCCCCACACACACACACACCCTCCCTTGACGTGAGCGTCACCACGGTCGCCGAGAAAACCTGGGAGAAGTACAATAAAAAAAATAAAAGTCGGTCTCAGACAGAAAAACTTGTCGGTCCCAAAAGTTCACACCCCCCTTGATAAATTTGTATTTACGTCCCTGGATATATGGAGAATGATAGGAAGATATCCTGTCCACCTGATCTAGGGCGACCATGTACGTTGAATAATCCTTCCTAAAACCATGCTGTTTTGAGTACAGTGTGTTGTTTTGTGAGATAAATTTATGCAATTTATCATGCCCCAATCGCTCGAATATTTTAGATTTCGAGGAAGTGAAATAGATCGGTAAGTTGAGAATGATTTTAGGTCATCACTTTTGAGAATTTTTTTTTAGGGGGGACACCCTATATTTTAGGGAGCACATGTTTGAATTTGTCTGGACTAGGCATGTCTGACTGTTTGTCAATCACTTTCTCAAATAATGTTGTTGTGATCATATAACAATTTCGTTGTTTTATTCCACAGTACAGCGTAGCAAACCCAACCAGCACGCAAGCTGTGTGTTCCACACAGAACTAGATTGGCTTCTTTATGCAATTGACAATGCTGAGATTGGTTGGTAGTGGGTCAAATCTTGTACCAGTCGTGACTGTTGAGAAAATATTATTGATTTTTGCGAAATTGAATGATCCGGCCAACATTGCCATTGCAGATGGAAAAAGATATTTTACCAATCACTCATTGCTCTTGTGATTAAGTCTTGGAGTGTTTGTTCCGGAGTGTTATGTCATTATCTTCATACATTCAATAAAAAATCAGTCATGTTATATGTTCCATGAATATCATTCCATTTTTTCTAATAATGTATAAGTGCCTGAATGTACGCAAGGTGTCACAGTTGATTAACAGATTCCATTAAGCGGGAGTCAACGTTTATGAAAATAGCTTTGTTTATCGCGCTGCACTATCTACGAAATGGTACTCTAGATGACCTTCTCAATGCCTTCCATATTCAAATATTAACATAATAAATTACATCTTTTTATTATGCATATATAAACTGTTTTGATGTCCTGTTCATATATACGTATATATATTTATACTGGAAGCAAATGAATG
>JAODTK010005797.1:0-50000 GCA_026419785.1 Sclerodactyla briareus | reverse complement strand
TTCCCCTGGGGAAGCCAATACCCAGTGCAGTAACGTTCACCATTACACATTCAAAAGTTGACGTAAGAGTACAAATTCTGATATTTTTCTTTGATTCCTTGTTGACATTGATAAATATTTGCAATCAGTTGCTAACCTACTCTGTAAAAAAGCGAAATTTTAGGCAGGAGGCTGTTCGCCGAACGTTGGCCATAGAGGTTTTCGCCCAACCAATACCCAGCGCAGTATCGTAATGTTTACCGTTTTAACTTTGTAAGTCCGTAAAAGTACAAATTCGAATTTCGTCTGAAATTGTGGAAATTGATAAATATTTTCATGTCTCAAATGAAACATACAAGATCCATCATTTACCCGATGATTAAATGATACAGGGTATTTCCAGTGTCGTTTAGTATGCCGCCATCTTGAATTTCCCATTACCACGACCTTCTACTGGAACGCAATGGGTTAGGTTGACGGTTTTTTATAAAAAGATTACAACAAAGGAAAAAAGGGGCAATTCCTAGAATCGCGGGATCAGTTATCGACATCTCTGAAAATGTGAAACAGTGTAGTCGATTCGAAAACATGCAGGAGTCCCCCACCCCAAAGAAAAAAAATAATATTCTTCTGAACTGTATGCAGGTAGGGCATTTTCAGCAAACATGGTCGGAAAAAACCCTTGGTGTTGATAACTTTGTTCATGTATTAAATTTGAAATCCTGTTTTAGCCATTGGAATCAGCAAATATTTTGAAAAACATTGAAAAATCGTGAAAGGAAAAATTGCCCCACATGTGTTTCCTTCCTGTTTCGACAATAATTGCCTAATTGTGCGTTTTGTGACTGTTCAGAGGTGTGTAAAATTTCGGCCACTCCGAATTGGAAATATTTACGAAAGACCATTAAAAATCTGATGGACACGCAAACGCGCACCACACGCACACACACTAACAGAAAACTTTTCGAGTGCACCTCATTGCTGGAGCACCCAGCACCAATGGGAAACCCTAACATGGGGGGTTTTCGACGGTTAGTGATAGATACTTTTGCACGGCGACTCGGATGCAACATGGTCACGTGATCAGTAATCAGCGTGTTGTCAAGAGGGACGTCGTTTTGTATACTGGGACTGGTAACTCTGCTAGCTGGATGTAATGGTGTTGTGCATGATTTCATCAATCAGGTCACTTGATTGAAGGCGAATTACGTAATTATCTACATTGACAGTCGACTAAAACGCACCCATAGGTTCCCTTCGGGGATATTTCTTGACACCATAATTGTACCCATAGCAACGTTGTTAGGACAATCAGAACAGGTATTATAGGTGAAGTGCCGAACTGGCGTACAACCATCCGGCTCTCCGGGTTCGATGAGAAAAAAAAAAAAAAAACGTTCCGATAGGTGCCGTGACCCTGCATCGTGTCGAGAGAGGAACGACCTGCAGGATGGCGTGTTCGGTCGCGTTTTGAACGCTATGGTTCGAGGCCGCAATGCTTCCGGTCACCACACGCCGTAAGCGCACGTTGGAGTCTTGTCGCCGCTTGCGGAAACTAACGGTTGGTTGCGCAATCGACCATATGCAATCGTACGTAGGCGATGATCGTATTGTTTTGGGGATTGCACTCTGGAAGAACTCACAGATGAGGACAGGGATATGAATCATTTCAAAGCATTGTATGGTTTCTGTTGTCTGTTCACAGTTCCCAATGCTAATGCTAATAATACAATTGCTCTTACAAAACTGCGTGAACTACGTCTCCCTAGAAAAACTGACTCGTTCAAAACTGTGGTTCGAAGTTCGCAAGGTATATACGGGAGGTGGAACTCGCGGGTGGCTTACGATCTTGGGATCATTGCCATACAGCTTGCGGTCACATGGAGACAGTGAACATTGACATTTGAGTTGTCCGCAAGTGGCAGTCAAAGAATTCCGTACAGTGTGAGGCAGACTTTAGCGAACTGTGCCGTTAGTGAATGTGTGGGGCGGTATGTCCCGGCCGCATGGAAATTTGGTATTTTTACAAGATATAGTCAAACATTCTCTGCCCAAATTCGCGTGTAAAAACATTGATGGTACGAGCAACAGTTCGTCGTCAGCTTGAATTACTTATCGGGATATAGTGTATGAGGCTTAAAAACAATTTGGCCGTCAATTAGTCAACTTTCTCGTTCCGCAAAGTTCAGCCTGTTGATATATCACAATACCATTCTTACATGTACTACTAAATATTACGAGGCAAGCGTGTCTTGATTGGTTGATGTCAGTGAATTGGATGACGTCATAATGCAAGTATGACGTCACAGTAACATAACGTCACGAAATAGAATGGATTGCCTAAACAGAAGTTTGACTGATCTGATTGTACTAGGATAATCGTGCAAATAACTAGTAATGGTATGAGGATAATCTTATAGTCTTGCCGGCTCTCTCGATAGTTGGGCGGAGCCCTCGAATTGGAACGAAAATTCAGCTATTCTTCTTCAACAACCCTGGGTAAAACCTTTTTCCGGCGATCAGCCTCCCCGAGAAAAAAAGTAGTATCTGAATTTGTAGCTGCTGCTCTCGCCTTCTGAAATTGACAAAAAAAATACGTCAGCTTCCGATATGTTTGCATATTTCTCGAAAGGAATTGATTCGGATACCAATGAACACTTAATGATCCTGCCATCACATGTAAATCTTAGGCAATCAGAAAATATCCTTTGCAAGGAAAAAGCTACTCTAACAGATCATTTCTGTCCTCAGATACCACTCTAGCTGTCTCTCGCATTGGTATTGTCTAATGTCGAACAGCGAAGACAACAAGCCAGTAATCAATACTATAGAGCTAATTGTGAACACAGAACGCTTTTCGCACATGAACTCAACACCATTGTTTGCAATAACAAGGTCTTGCGAGGGAGGGATTCAGGAAAATTTGTGTTTAAAAAGGGTTTAAGATAATAAACAAGCGCAATCGTAAACGTCTTGGTAGCTGCGGGCAATATGCCCTAAAAGAACCAAGGAAAACCGATATGCTCATGACACGTGGCGTAGAGAGGGAACGGTACAGTACTGCGGGCCTCAAGGATCCTAATTCGTACCGTTGAGAATTCTGTGGCGGTGAAATAAAAAAGAATAGACATTGGCCTGCATGGTAAGCCAGGCTCGTTTTTCATTTCCAAACTATTTAACTCAACCGACACCGCGTCTGGAGGTGTCTCCAGTGAACTTTGATTCCGACAGCTGGGAAGGGTTATTAGGCATCGCTTAAGCCGGAAGGTTGAAAACGAGAACAAAGTTAGACGTCAAACTGGGAATTATTCTAAAGCGTTGCACCCATATTTAACTGGGACCCTAGATAGACACAGTAGGGTAAACGTATGCGTTACTAGCAAATGCTAAAAAAAGCATACCATTGAATGAATATCAACTGATTACACTGATCGAATGATCGGTCGGTGATAAATCATGAATAATTGATGCATCGGGAGTCGGTTTATAGGCCGTGCGCAGACCTGGTAGCTTGACGGTATTATGGTGCGTAGATGCGGGGGATATATGGTCGCATACCCAGAAAAAATGGTGCATAGGCCGTGCGCAGGTCTCGTAGCCTGCTTGACTGTATGCAGGCTATGTAGTTGCACAATGACCCCGGAAAGTGGTCTATTGGGAGTGCACGGGCCCAGTCGATGGGAAGGCAATCCTCAGGACGATTCCCTCCCATGTATGATCCATACGAGTAGGTAGGGTCGGTCGGGTTGCATCCCAGAACGGATCAAGAAGAAAGCCAAACTTTAAAACTTTAGACAAACAGGGAAGCGCGCCCGCCCACCGCGTTCAATCCCGTCCAAATCTGTGAGAACCATGACTGGTTGGTTTTAGGAAGGGACCCCATAAATTGTAACCAATTGAATGTCCTTTAACAAACCACATTGAAAAGTTGGAATAACCGAGTGGTTGTCATTTTTGCTATAAAAGGTTTCTAAAAGGCACACAACACTTTCGTGGTGACCCTTTCTCAAACCATTTTTCAAGGGGGGGGGGGACTCTTCATTGCAAAAATATAGTGGTTATTACGACTTTCGAGGAGGGCATCTGTTATTGGTTGAAATGACCGTTGCTGAAAATTCGGTAACAAGCCCAAAGGGTTTACCCTAAAACGCCTTTAGGATTGTTGCTTCTAACCTCTAAAGACCACCCAGAGGTTCACGGAAAAACAGTGAGATGTTCTATCTTGATTCAAAACCATGCACTAGTTCTTGAACTGGTAGCGATTCCGCAGATAAAATATTGTAATCGCATTCCGCGAGTTCATAGTTCACTACAGCAAAACACAGAAATGTTAGATAGCAGGAAAAAAACGACGAATATCTAATGTGATGTCACACATAATACTTTTGGTTTATCGTATACCAATAAAGGCGGTTTTATACGTGAACTCAGATGAGGATAGCCTGAAGGACTGATATGACGTTGCGAATCCAATATACAACATGCATTATATATCTGATGTTCATTGATTTTGAAAAAAAGGTTTCATTTGGGACTGCTTGAAAAAAAAACGCTATTAAGTATAGCCATTGTGAATATTCTAATCATTTATCGGTCATGTCCACGGCACAGTTTTTACGTTCAGTGAAAAACTTCTAGCTGGCTCACGGCATAAGCCAAACACTCGCGGGACCTGGGCAAGTACAGCGAGCTACCCAAGACCTATGGTTACTATCGTCTAAACGGAGCGCTGCTGCCACAGGTGGCTTTTGGAAATAAGTAAGAACCGAAGAAAAAAAAACATACTGCCAAAAAAAACCTTCACGAACTCGAGAAGTTGTGGGCCTAAAGAAGCCTCCGTATGTCAAGATAGCCGTGGACATTACAATCAATTCTATTGGCGACTTTCGGTCGGACTTTTAACCCTCGCATGATGGATTCGGCGATTGCCATGGACGTTGTTGTATCGCTGCATACCGATTGTCAAAAATATTCTTTGATGCTGTGTAAATTGGTATTCAAAATCACTGATACCCAAATCGATTGTCAAGATTGTTAGTCATCTATTCGACAGAGTGGCGCCGAGTGGCGCCAGCGTGGCCGCGAACTTTTGGGCAAGGGAGTCTTCTGGATTTCGCGGGGAAATTCCGCTGAATGAGATAGCCTTGGATGACTGCGGGTTTCCAAATAGTGTACCTGTACATGATTTTTTCTTTCAGGAATGGAATTTCATCTCAAACAGGTTTAGCAAAATAGAATTACTGATATACCTGAGCTGAAGATTCGCTGCTCTCATTTTTTTTGGCTGGAATGGTAGTAGCCATGTTAGCTGAAAACAGGAAGCCAATCCCGATATAATTTACTGTGTGAGGAGCGTAAGGATTCGGTAGGCTCACCGAGTACCATTTGTATAACAGAAGGACCTACATTTCAGAAGCTTGTTCACTACACCTGCATTCAATGTTCATCAGTGACCCCCGAAATGACCCTTCTGTGTCAAAATGCAGACTCCTGGATGACCTCAAACCCTACATTCTGAATATTATAGAACCTCTAGTCAAAAATAACATTAACAGCATATCTTTATCATTCAAATCAATCTGGAAGTGGCATTTTGACTATTTGACTCTGAAAATGACAAGGTGGGTTAGACGACCACTGACCCCGATTTCCTCATCACCAGATATGCACTATAGGTCAGATCATGACATCAGCCACATATTATAATTATTCGAATCAATATGAACGAAAGGAAGCATATTGATCGGTAACCCCAATAATGACGCTTTGTGACCACGGAAAGTCGGACACCAAAATCCTGAACACCACATATGTACCTTTGGCCGGTGATGACACGGCACATATCATAATTATCCAAATAAATACGTGAGAGGAGAAGCATTTTTACTGTTGCCGAAAAATTACCTTTTGTGTCCAACCCCCCCCCCCAAAAAAAAACTGTGCCTTCGGATCGAAATGACCTCAGATGACCTACTGACCCGGATAACCTAACTTCCACAACAGGGAGCCAGGTGCTAAAAATACAACATGAAAGTTATAGGGGTTATATGTGATTTCCGTAAATATCTCCAGACATAAGAAGAATAAGGATCACACAGTCAGACAACTGTAGCAGACTAAATGAAAGTGGTAAGAAATCGTCGCTTGAAAATCGATTTCCCGGTCCGTGCGCCACATAGATATAGCAAGGAATAGAAAGTTTGGCATCAGGCTCGGCTACCAGCTAGAAAATACTATAGCTAGTATGTAGTGAATTCCAGTCGAAACTAATAACAAATCGCAATCGGAATCACTGCCTAATTGGAATCAAATGGTAATAAGTGTGCATCAGTGTAGTGAAGTTGAAACGAATCAGAGCCATAAATTCATTCAATCAGTGGCAACTGGATTCTCTCATTCTACTAATTTTTAGTGTTGTTCCAGTCATCCTAAGAATACCCATACACGTACGTATATAAACATTCTAAAACTGTCAATTATACAGAAATAGCCAAAAGGTTTTGTCACTGCGTCTTACTCAATTGCAACACGACAAATCCGTATTATTAAAATGCATGACGGTATCTTCTTACATATCCCATTCCGTTCAAAACCAATTAGCAATATTACCCTGCATGTTGACAAAACTTACAAGAATGGTTGCTTCGTAACTGCAGTGCTGTGGCCACCCACTGAACTAAGCTTTTTTGGGAATGAAAAAGTGGTCAGTTCGAACACAATCGCAATCGCTCTCTGTACTAGTCTTCCCGAAGAATAATCCTACGTGTTGCATCGCCTAGCAGTTTTCAGAAATTGTTACCTTTTTGGCGTCCGGTGATCTGTTCCAGTGAAGCTATCTCACGATTCTGTATAATCGCTCGGAGTATCAACACGATGATGCGTGTGATTGAACAATGTTCTAGGTCATGAAATATTTAAGAAAGAATTTTGCTATCCAAACGGATTTGCACCCTCTCCCGAAGTGTGGGGAAGTTGGTTAGCGAATGCTCTAGTGACGGACTTTTTTCTAATATCATAAAACAGTGGTAGTATTCGGAGCAGGTTTGCAACAAATATTAAATAAATATTAGGGTACTGTCACATGAACGCTGACAAATTTAACTATTGAGAAACAGTCCTCGGTCGGCTACAGTAGGCTTTTTAGCAACTGACCATAACTTGTTTTTCTTCATCTCGAAATGGGAAGAAGTATCTAATGCTCCTCATATAATATTATATTACAGCATACCCTACACTAATGTTAACAAAATTCCTATGTATAATGAATGAGGAAGACGCATTTGATCCCAGCTATCACTGCCCGGTATTATTGCTACAGACCTACATCTTAGCTTAACTGTCTGCTTGTAGCCTATGCGGTTCTTCATTTCAAAACCTAAAACAGTTTTACTAACCCGAGAGGTACGAGAACAGTGAATCTGGCTTACTACGTTTTGGGTTCGCGTATAACTCACCCTGACTCTTGGGAACCGCGTCAATTTCTCAGCCACTATATAACCTAGATTAAAGTTCCGTGGTATGATATCGACGTGCCAAAAGCATATACCCACTCCTCTTTGATGTTCGAATTATCAATAAACTAGCCCCGCCAACAACAAGCGTCTTTATTGTCACTATGTGTCATGTGACGTCAACTGTCGATTTCCAACTGAACTATCGCCGAAACCGGCCCGCTCAGGGATAAAACACCACAATACGGACTCAATCGGGAGGAGAAATACGCATGCGCGCCAGCGAACAAACCCGAACAAAGTAATTAAGCAATCATTTGTGTAATATAATGTGTGGATTGTCAATTAGGATATGAACTCGCCTCACTACTCGCGCTCTGGTCGTTGTATCCATCGGTAAAAAAACGACAGACTGCAATTATGATTCAGGGAGAGCGATTTTTGTCCCTCTCGGGCTCTCATAATAGGCCTTGCACATTCATGCGGTCATCGTTCCCAATTTTGGAAACATATACCATTGTTATGGCGACGAATTCGTTTGGGCGAGGGATGACTCTATATACGTTATGAAGTACTCCACACAGAAACCGGAAGGCACTACAACACGTTATGTTAGGTGTCTTCGAGGGATTCGTAACTTTTCACAATTTTTTCGTCGAAACTGTAGTAGGTATATAAACACATCACTTTATGGGGTCCATTGTGTACCAGAAATATTACTGTGGTTGATCAGAGTTCTGAAGTTTGACTCAAACACGATGCACTCTATAATGTTGTTACTAGTTTGAGCTATGTTGATAATGTCAAACTTAGTTACCCTACTGCCATTATTCAATGAATTTTCATTTGTTCCAGAGAGGGAATATCTGTCAGTTACCATCTGTGAACAGCAGTATTATTCAAATGGGGCTCCTGGGCTCCATTCACCCCAAAATAATCACCCAAGGTCTCTCTGAAAATACCTGTATGTCGGAATTGGTCCCTCAGATCTAAATCCATAAGCACTCATGTGAACACATCCTCGCTGTATGCACCGTCTTGGTGTTTCACATGTGATAAAGATTAAATGCGTCTGTATTATAAGGGAAGGGGGCTTTCATTCTGACATCTATATCTAATTTTAAACCTGACGCTGGAATTCATAAATTTTTGAATAAGCTCGTTTTTGTTTATCTAGAGCGCTTGTACCACGTTTATCATTATTTCTTCTAATAACTTCTTTCATTTCATGGAACTTGCCCGTTCCTTGGTAATGCGCGTAGAAATTCTTCTTTACTGATAGCCCCCATCCAGAGTTGTGAATATATTCACACCTAGTAATTTTATTTTTGACTCTAGCCACATTTTAATTTCATTATTTTTTTAGTTTTGTTTTAAGTTTTTTATTGAAACATTGTTGCCAACACATACACCACAAGCATAGCAACACCTCCCAAACCCCAATGGGGGAAGTAATAACTCCACCACTAGCTGCAATACCTGAAGTGCCCGCAACAACTTTACCCACCCCTGAAATGTTTCTGGTGTGTTATGTATAATAATTTTGTTATACTTGTTATATTCAGGAAACTCTTTTATCTCTTTCAGGCTTGCTAATTAGTTTTTTTAATTCATCAATTTTTTTGGATCCCCTGTAGTACCCTCATTCTGCGATAACTTCGATAAATGTCCGTCATTTTAACTATTCGTTTTTTTTTTAATAGTCGTATGTTAATTTTTGTATACATCCCAGAATTAGCACCTAAAAGCTTGCAATGAACATTGGCTACCAAAACCAAACCACACACCATGACATAACAGTTAGTACTCCTGAACCATTCATTCGGCTCCCATTGTCAGAGAAATAGTAAGTTGTATTATTTGTAAAATCAAGTCGTGTAGTAATCCCATTGTTCCTATGTTTTTCTTTTCTCCAAACCAACATCATAACATTATGATCATATTCACACCATAACTGTAGGCTCGTTGAAAAAAATCATCCCCCCTAACAGTTTTCCCATGATAGGTCAGTACAAGAATTGGTATTTCATCCTTTGGTAAAATTTTCCCAATGTAAGATTTTTTTCCATATTCCTATCATACTGGGGTCATAACCCCCATTCTGATTTTGATTCATATTGGCATGTGCTAAATTGTATAGAACTTCAAATATACTCATTTGTATTTCACATAGTTTATTTCTAAAGTATTTATCAGTGGCAGCCCTTTATTTTAATTATCATTACCATCTCATCTAATGCTGAGTTCATTTAATTCATTTACCATTCAACGGTTTTTCATATTTTATGCTCATTTCGTATGTATGCTACTTCCGTAGTATGGGGTCATTAACCAATGGAATGACACCCAACATTTCAGATGGTTTTACGTTAAATATACCATTAGGGTGACAACATTTGATCACAGTGAAATAAATAACTTTGAATGGTTGCATGTCCCCTTTCCAATGTGTTCACCATCAAACAAAACCCTCTGTATTAATGAAAAAAGTCCTGCAATATCTTCAGAAAATGTAATAGCATTATTTTCCTGGAACGTTAAAGTCAATTCCCATTGTTTTTAACCTTAATCGCCACCCATGATAATTCACTGGTGATCAAATTCACCAGTCGATCCACATTGTAAAGGCCAGTTGGTAATGGAAAAGTCACTTACATCACTACCACCCCTATATTTAATTTTTCCACCTTTAAGATATTGTAAGACCAACCAAATTAGCTGATTTCAAAGTTCATTTTTTGTATTTCTGCCCTATTGTCTGTAGTATTGTTTCCCAAGTCAATGATTTTCAAATTTTTAATTCATAATTATATTCGTTTTACTTAAATATATAATGTGTTTAAAATAAAACATTTTACCAACCACCATCAATTATTCAAAAGGATACAAAGTTAGTATATATATTCACCACCAGACAATAAAGACCCTTTGAGCAAACAGACTTTACAAGTCAACCTATACGTTTATCAAATACTGACACATTTGGCATCGTCCTAAACCAGATTATTTGAAAATATGTGTCCCACACGTTCCATCTGATGAGGTCTATACCGATTTAATCAAACCCGATGCAATTTTGGCAAATCAACGCAACTTTGTATTTTTTGTGTCGCACCTCGGATGTTGGTGTCGCTAGGACCACCTCCAACATCCACCGTAGAATGTAAACTTTGTTATAGGTTTCTGTCTATTTCTGTGTCGAGGCTGCAAGAAATGAGTTGTCCCCACCATTTCAAAATCATATAATGCGTGACTAATAATATAAGACATGTCGCATATGCTTGTCAATCAGTTCATGTTTCACTGAATCAAATTGAATCAACACTTCATATTCATAGTAAATGTTTAGGCACTGCTTATGCGGGGAATTCAATTGTATTAAACGGTAATTATGACACTATATTTACACAATCACACTGAAAGGGTAACAGATTGTACTGTATGCTTTTGGTAAATCACCTCGTTCATCTAGAGACACAGTTTCTCCCTTTCTCAATTTAAACAAGTATAAGCTCTTGGAGAGGGTTTGTCATCCCACAATCAGAGGTCTAACAGATATTGGCACAGAGACACTCAATGATAGCAATGAGAACTTTTGTTTATTGTATTTTAGGCCAAACTCAAAAAAACATGCTTTTCGACACCTGGTACATATCTAGCTGCTCAACGACAGTTTTTGTCTATATTAGAGATTGTATTTAAATTCTCCATAGATTTACAAAGTCTTCAAATCGCTGTCAACAAAGCTCACTGCAATATGTTCGTAGCAAAGTAGACTTTGTATTCGGTCAATTTTACACATGCCACAGATCTGAACTTGAGGATTGGTACCCATATAGTATAATACTGAAATTCCAATAGCCCCAGAAACCACAACAGCACTCGGTACGACTGAGTATTTTTAAATATTGTCATACACAAACCCCCTGTTATGAACCGTAGTAGTTGATGATATGACTATCGATGTACCAATTGCAACTCCAACTACATTGATGATACAGCTAACCATTGATCAACAACTACATTAGCCAAACCAGATCCCAATATCCGAATCTGCACGTGAACATGAAAATAAAACTTGCCATCATCGTTTGGGTTACGGGATTGTAAGATTTCATTATGCTTTATTGTACTTGACAAAAATCTCTGAATGTTTATTATTCAATAAATAGATAGATAGATGATGATAATAGATAGATAGATAGAATTAGAAACTTTATTATCATTCAGAATTGGAAATTACATTCTTGCATAAGATATATATGAAATCCGATAACTACCAAGCTACCACCCCAGTAACAAATGCCCAACATTTTCTTCCAGCCATCCACAGCACCACTCAATGCATTTAATGGCCAAGATAAAACACCTCCTGATGATGCCTGGCATGCATCCATCAGTTTAGAGAACCGAATTTCCATTTGCGATGCTTTTTTATCTTAATCTTTTGTTTTAATACACAACTCGGAGTTGGACTTGTTGGGTGGCACAACACTTTAAACACCTGCAAGGATTCTTGTAACAATAGTGCTACAGCTAATGCTATAGCAGTTAATATACTAACCCCGGTTACACCTTGTTCTCTAAATAAATTTTTTTTGCCGATAGTGTCGTGCCTTCTTTAAATTTGATTGGTAGTTTCTTTTATTCTGTTAATATTCTGCCCACCAATGCTCTATCATTTATACTTGCAGCTTCCATCTACCACTTCTTGTCTAGTTCCAAGTCTTTTATTCTTGCTTTGATTTCCTTTTCAGCTTTTTCTTCATTTCCTCTCCTCCGTGCTTGCCGTAGATTATCTTGTTCTAAAATTAACATCGGTCTAATTCCTTTCAGTTTTGTCAAGTTTATTGCAGCTCACGCACGAATATTTTTTGTAGATCTTCATCCGAGAAGCTGTAGTTCTCTCTACTAGTTCTGTTTGGTATCAACGTCACATCCTCTGTGCTAGCTAATCCATATCGAATGAGCTTGCATCTCCCCCCTGGTATTGTATTGATCAATATCATTACACTTCGTGGCAGTTTCTTCATTTCATATACTCTATTCAGAGGCAATTTATGGCTAAACTTTTGTGATGTTTTTTGAGTAGCCAACAACCCCATTTGTATCCCTTATAGTTTTTACATCCAATTTTATTAATACTATAGAACTGCTTTTTCTTTTACCTGAGTTACTAGTTTATCTCCTTTATCTGTTTTCACTTAAAGATCACCACCCTCAACTTTAAAATTATCATAATGTTTTACATTTGGGTTTTAATCCATATTCTTCTAGCATCTTAGCATTGAAATCATCTACTTTGGTTCTTTTTAACCGCTCATTCAAACATCCACTCCCTCCTGCTATATTTTGTTAGTTTGATATTAATGATCAGCATTTGATAAATGTTGTCTCATCAGCTCAGCTTCCAGAGCAGTATTGTCTCCCGACCATAATCATCCAATGCAAAGTTCAATCCCTTTTTTATTTTAAAAGTATAATTGTATTTAAATAAAATGACAACGCAATACGGCTACAAATTGAATCCTTACAGAAAATTACGAATTGCATTGGGTTGAAGGTATTCGACAATCTGTTGAGATCACGAACAACCCCAGCACATTAGATCAAAACGAAATGTCCGGTAGATTTACAAATTCGTGCAGATGTGTCTATAATAGTACCCGGTACAACCCTCCTACTTTTAACATTGAATTAATATCTGAAGGTGGTAGTGATTGCACACAGAACGTGTCCACAATCTTGGTAGAGCACTTGTAAAAAAGATAATTGTTAGATAGAAGGCAATGACATTGATTCCTGGACGATGCAGATGTGTATCACTGCTATAGCGATTTAGGGTTGTCCGAGAAACACTCAAAAATTATGGGGTATCGAGGCATTTGTAATTAAAATACCTGGATTGAGAGTTGAGCTGCAGATAAGATACCTCAACAAACGATGGTAAAGATAAAAGCTATTGCCGCTGCCTATGGGGACGATGTTACATTCCTCTGGCATTTGAGCTGCTGCAATCATATGCCCTATTAGCAGACTGGCCTCAATGACCGTTTGAGTTATGAATTAACATTTAAAAATTATGGTCATGTGATTAAAGCACAGACACAAGCTCTAGTTATAAAATAAGTGCAATCAGTTTAGAATACGAATGCTTACTATGCACAGCTAGCTAGAATGATTATAAACCGTATCCAACACACGGGCTGTACTTTATTACAGAGGATTTGAGACCCAGAACATGCATTAAACAAAAAAGATCACTTTGAATATTATCTGAACACCAGCAAAAGTATGAAGTGTATACTCATGGTATTTGAAGACCCCTCTGAAGGTGGCGTTGTTTTTAATTAATGGGTCGAGACCTAGGTAATTTTACATCAAAAATTATCAATAACCATACTATCGAAGTCATTCCGAATAGTGTATGCGCAAGGCTGCAATCTATCCCCATTGGGATGAATTGTTAATCTTTGGCAGACAGTAAAATTTGAGCATGGCATAGGCATTGTTAAAGACTGAACCTTTGTGATGTACCGTCGGTTATTTGAAAGATAAATATCTCTTTGGTTGACATGGAAGCATGATGAATAAGACAAATCACGTAGTGTGTAGGGAGAATATAAAATGGTTCTGAAGGTATACAATTCAACTGGAAAAAGTTGCAGAAACCCCGGGAATTCTAAACTGTTATATTATGTTTGGCTTGATCCCATCTCAAATTAGCTGGTAAGATTTAGTTCAGCACACTTTTAAAATTAAAATATATATATTAATGTTGTTTTCCCAAGTATCCTCATTCGGCACTCGTAGGCGGTCCAAACAGGGTGTGAAAAAACAGAGTTTGTGTTAAACCTATTAGAAAATGAATACAAGGTTTTTGAACACATCGTTATCATTGTCCCCCGCAGCATGGGATAAAGCTTATAAAACAGAGAATGGTCCTGGAAGATTCTGATTTATGTCTTGATTCTACCAATTAACATGACCCTAATCAGAGGATATTACGAACGTTTTCAAAGTGATGAACGTTATATAGCATAGATGATTGTCGCTGCAATAAGGATTCGTCATATAGAAAACATAAAGATTTTAAATGCATTATCGCGAATTAGCGTTTAGTGGTAGAACATGCGAATCAAAGGTTGTTGGATTTTATCACAAAAATATAAAGTGTTACGAAAGATTTTAGAGAACAACAGATGGTTGTTATTTTATTGCCAAATATCGTGAATTCCATACGAAACTTGTTTGCAAAGAATGATGTCATACGGATGAACAACAGGGCGCAAAATAAATGTAAATTTTGGAAACAAAAAAACATTCAAACTTATACTTAAAACAATCACCTACAAGTTACAAGGTTTTGGGGAGTTTTAGAACTTATCAAGTTATTGTATGAGAACGTACAAGTTATTGCCAAGAAGTACAAGTTATTGTAATAAGAAGTTATACCAGTTATTGTTAACACTATGTTTACCCCAAATATCAGCATGAGCATCTTATATTTCAGGAGTATATTATATTAAATACAGAAGCTTATCAATCTTATTTAGTTAAATATACCGGTCTATTAATTAAAACCTGGATTCTTTAGCAACAAATTATACACGAAGATGTAGAGCCCAAAAGTCTGTTGTTGATACGCAGATTAGCACCTGTCTTATGGTGGTAATTCCGTTACATAGTTTGGCAAACATTATTCCTGGAAAGTCTCGAAACTTAGAATTAAGAAACTTCAAAATTACATTCTAGATCGACTCGAAATTTTGGCCATTATAATGATCAGTCATTAGGTTCGACTACAAATAACAATTTTTGTTATGCTCTTGGTTATGGATTAGCAGGAATTAACGCAGAAATTGATGATGTTAAGCTTTATCTAAGAATTAGAGAAGATCCACTAGCTCAAATGCTTTATTCACTTTTTGTGGTGACTTCATATTATAAATTGGAGTAATCTTATCTCCACTTGCTGCTGGCCTTAGAACTGCAAGCCATGTTTCATTTAAAAATAATAGTTGATACTAAATAAATGACCAGTGGAACCACAATGGAACCAAGTTAGGAGTAACCCCACCAAGTGGGACAAAATACTTAAGGTTACAAAAAGAAAAACCCGGAGAGTTGCGGCAGTAAAAACTTGCAGAGTAAAATAAAACCATAAAGGAAAAAATACTGAACGAACCTCAACTCCTAACAGATTATGATGAGAAAGTTGATAACTTGCCTTACATAGTTTTACTGCATTGCAGTTTGTATTGGGGCTTATTCATTTATCAAAAGTGATAAAACTCCTGAAGTGAAACCTAAGGTCCAGGTAGTGTCTGAAGCACGACGGCCTTTCATTTCGACTGATCATTTGAAAAAAAGAATACTAACAAAATGTCAATCAGTACTGATAAAATCGAAACTGTATTCACGAGCAATGTTGGTGGGAATAAGTATTGCATATAGCATGCTGCGATTAAAATGCTAAAAATTAACCCCGCCGATCTCGGTAAACTGGACGTCAACGACGGTTTCAACTTGACTGCTACTGTTAGCAGTGGCACCTAGCAACACAAGGATGTTGGTGAATCTGGGTATACTACCAGATAAATTATAAAGCCAACCACTCAAATATTAAAAATGGATAATAAAAAATTGCAACAATAGCTATGCTTTGAAGTGTTGCGATTATAATGCCGTAGCTTTTTATTGGTACAATTTCTTATTCTAACTCAAATATGTTGCAGAGGCTCAGAAGAAAAAAAGGCACGATTTAGCTTAGAACCCTCAGCATAGAGAAACAAAAAGGACCGAAGAAGACTCACCCAGCTGGAATTTAATACTGAAAACTATGGCAAAGAAATGTCACTCAACGCAACTTTTTTCGAATCATCGATCGAGCTAAGCAAGAATCACTACATCTTACATCAAATGTATATTTTTACCTGGAAATTTGAGAAGCTTGAAACCGATGCTCAGTGATTTTTAGACACCCAGTGAAAGTAAAAAAACAGGTTAAATATTGTTCGTTATAATTGGCATGGGTGTTTTCGGCATTGCAAGTTATGAATCACTTAAAAAGTAACACCAGATTATCAATATGGGTAAAAAAGTGACAATAAATTAAAAACTGTATACTACTCTTTAGAGGTTGTTGGAAGGTTAAGGTGTAATAACCAAATTAGCAGAACCACAAAAGTCCCAAGCAAACAGCCAGAGCATGGCTAATCAAAGCAGGCAATGTGGCAAATTTACAAAGCACCGCGAAAAAGTCCCCGACCAACAGTGTAATCATTTTTCAATTGCATCCAATTATACTTCACCAAGCAGATCTTTTATTTTTACCACAGATAAAATTGGTAGAAAACTTCTAAGTATGCTTTACCGTAGGCGACGTAGCCAGTAGATACAAAGACGCAGAAGCACTAACGGACAAAACTGCAACCCACGTAGCGAGTGTACCGAAAAGAATCTATAAAACGAGCCCATTACCTTGTCCTAAAAACAATCAATAATCCTGGTAAAAATTCAGGTAGGGGTCAATATACCTCATGCGTGAGAAAGTATGTCACCATACAAGATGAGAAGTCGGCAATCACAGAGAGCAAGGTATTGTAGAACGATTTAACAGAGCACTAGCAGAGAGATTAGTTTCACACAGTATGCTCAAGAATGAACCTAGAAGGTTAAAGATACAGAGCCTGGGGTCCAAAATTACCCAGAAAGTGTCTCAGCATTAAATCATGAAAAAACACACCGATTAATTAGCGCTGAACCTATTGATCAATAGAAAAAATCTGTCGAAACACAAATTAGCTACAACCTTAAGCAAAATATAAAAATACCTGTGTTGCGAAAGTTAGGCACTTGTAGCCCCATGTGAAGCTGAACCGATTCCAGGAAGAGAGCAACAGACCCCATCTGGTCGATTAAAACATATGGAATCACCACTATGCTCTCACACAAGGACAGCCAACCGTGTATTTCGTAGCAAATGGTCCAAATAGAGCATTCGTCAGAGCGGAATGCAGATTATCCCTAACATTACAGAATTACCACCGACACTGGCCTATATAAAACACTGGTTTAAAATATTGAAAGTGATAGTAAATGCATTTCACCTGTAGTATTCAAAACCGATGGAACTCCATGTAAAAGTACGAAGTATGCAAGATTATTGCCCACCTGCATAACTAAAAGGTACAATGTTGTTTAAAATACATGTTCATGGAATGTAGTGGGACATAGTAATAAACAATGAAGAAAACTGGGTGCGTGGAAACGTGATTAAATTTAAAAATCACGCATAGACGGATTGAAGGTTCCAAATGTCATTTATGCTGATTGTGAATGTATCTAACCGAGATTTCGGGGGGTGCTGATAATCCCGATACATCAAATACTAAATACTCACAACATGATGTTCTAGTTGTTTGTTACATCATTGTTAGTGTGATGGAAAAGTTGGTAAGCCTAAGGTATAACAGAGCCAAATGCTGCTGAAACATGTTTTCTAAAAGTCCCTCGAAAATCTAACTGAAAAAATTAATAGAGTATTTAAACCGAAACCTATTGTTATGTCATCGGATGAATAGAGTGAGACTGAAAGTGCAACGCATTGTCATTCTGTGAAAAGAATTTAAATATGGGAAAGTTGTAAAGACCATTGGTCCCCATCACGGAGAACTATAGAGGCGCAGCTCACGATCACGTAATCTATAATTAAATACAACCGGTTTATAATTGTCATTTCCGTCCATTTTTCACAATCTAGGGTTCTGAATCTCTATTATCATAGCAACTGTTAGTACTTCAAGTGGACATTGGTTGTATTCCAAACACTATGGGACAACTTGTCTTTCAAATTGGGCAATTAAGTGTATAGACTCCCTTCAAATTCCTCAATTCGTCATTAGCCAATTTGGTTAAGAACACCGAAAAAATGCCTTTGAGAATACTAGTGAAAGGTCTAAGAAAATAAATTTGACTTGGTTAACTAAAAAGGGGGTATATCCTATGAGTACATAATAGTTTGGGAAGATTTGAGGAAAAAAACTTCACCTAAAGAAGTTCTTTTACAGTTCGTTAATGATACAACCTCCTGATGATTATTATGAACATGCCCAAATGTGTGGAATACTTTTGACTGTAAAACTTGATGAAATCACGATCTCTACTGAAAACTGTGTGGTGTTTATTGGCCAGATTTTTGAGAATTTTAAAGATAATCTTTAGAAACTCACAGCTTAGATCCGCTCATTACTATACTCTCCCGGGTTTTAGTTGGGATGATCTACTTCAACATTCTGAAATTGAATTAGAGTTACTCACTGATATCGACCAACACTGTTTGTAGAAAAGGTATTAGAGCTAAATTTCAATGTTAGTACGATTTGCAAAAGGTAATAATAAATACATACCGGAATGTAATCTGATGACCCTACCAGTTTTTATTTCAATATATAGATGCGAATAATCTTTATGGTTGGGCTATGAGTCAATACTTACCAGTCAAAATTTCAAATGGACTGCTGTGACCGAAACAAATTGGAATCAAATATTAAACACGAACCAGATTCTGATGTTGGGTATTTATTAGAAGTCGATTTGGAGTATCCGAGACAGTTGCTAAATTCACATAATGATTATACTTTGGCTCCAGAAAATTTGATTCCCAAAAAGGAGTGGTTCTCAGATTCTCAACTACAATTGTTTGGTGAATCACTGCTCCAATATTTGGAGACTCCTAGGAACTGTACTTTTCACCAATCTCCTTGGATGCAGTCATACATATATGTAAATACAAACTACGCAAAGGCTAAGAGTGCTCGAGAAAGACTGTTCAACTCATGAACAACGCTGTGTTTGGAAAAACTCTGGAAATGTTAAAAAAGAACTATTGGATTTAAAGCGCGTGAAGAATCTAACATGCGTAGCTAATAGCAAAACCAACCTATGCTAGTCCTTAAATTTTTGCGAATGGTTAGGTGCTGTGCCCATTGCATAAAAAAAACAATAAACCCATAACTGTGGCATGGCTATTTTTGGATCTTAGCAAGTGGTTAATGTATGATTCTTACTACCACAACTTGAAACAAAAATACAATGCATGTTTAATTTATTATATACAGATACAGATAGTCTCCTTTCAGAAATCAAAACCAAAGATATATACTCTGATATGGCGAAAGATTGTAATATGTATGACACAAGCAACTAGCCCCAAACACATTCACTGTTCAGCGAAATTATAAAAAGGTTGTAGGAAAAGAAAGATTAGTGTGAAGGTACTCCATTAGTGAGTATATCATTCTAAGACCAAAAATGTATTCGATACTTCGTTTGAATGATGCTCATAATGCAAGAAGGCAAAGGGTGTGAAAGGATCGGTCACTAAAAAATATATAAAACACATTAAAAACTACCAGAACAACTCTTCGATAAAAAAAAAAAAAAAAAAAACTTTCGTGCACGGTATGAGCTTTATTAGAAGTGTGCTATGGATTTAGATCGGAGGCCCCAATTCCCATATAGTATTTCAGAGAGACCTGGGTGATTTTGGGTGAATGAGCCAGGATCCCATTTTTACATACTACTACAGCCAAACAAGGGGAGAGGAGAAACAGGATCAGGAGGGTATCATGTATACTATTCAGAAACTACGGACTGATTCTATCTTTATGCCAAAGCGGTTGATTTGCGGCTAGGAATATTGGCCATAACCCTCTGAAAGTTACTATGTGGTGGGACAGATAAATTGGACGATCTATAGACGTGGGGTCATATCCCTCATTTCAGAAAGATCCCGCCGATGGATTTACGCATTAATCTCAATACTCTCGTGTTGGATAAGGTGATAATAATTCACTAGAGGATGCCGGGATTTGCAAAATGGTCATTCCTCACATTCAATGCCTGAATTCGGAATAACCTGGTAGTAGGGCCAGTCCGGCATGGGACATCCTCCGGCATCAGGGGGTGCCCGTCTGTACTTGCCTTGCATGGTAATTTAACTTGTAGGCGTAGCATCAGAATCGTAGCACTCCCTGAAGTGCGCCGGTCAGGTTCTAGTGTGGGTGTTACACATATTATTGGGACGATGGTGGGGCGTACGCAGCCTGGGGTGAACCCTTTGTGACCAACACTTTTCACGAAGCTTAATCATTTTCGGGAAACTTACAGTTGGGATTCTTTAGTATAGTATGTAGCGTATGAAGGTATTTGAATACGATTCATGTAGACAGAGAAGATATAGAATATGTTCTGTTAAATTTAGGTCCAATTTTGTCCACTCCGTCGCACAAGTAGTTGGGAGCAATCACTCCAAAGGCAACCCCCAATCGCGCCGATTCCTGACCGTAATCAAAGAGTGTCGGGACAGTATGCGGTAATCACCAGGGGAAAGGCGCAAGCGCGGACGGAATCGTAATCACATCAGACAGGAGCCACGTCAAAAATAAACCTAATTGGGATGACCCAGTCGCACTCCGTGGCTAAATTGTAACGAGAAATGCGTCTATATTCTGCGATGGGCACGCCCTGTGGGGAAGGTAAACTATGTGTCAATGGAAAACTAACGTACTACGACACTCCTATCACATTTAATATCTCAAGTTGATTATATTATTATTATTATAATTAAGTTATGAAACTTTGTGAAAAGTCCAATCGCCGTTCAAGGCCAATGGTCAATGTAACAGATTGCGTGATACTTAGCACAGGTGTGAAGAGGACATATGGAAAACCCCGCAACCCCAATTGGGAAGGTTCCGGCATGTTCAGTGTTGGAATGTCAATTTCTTTGAGAAATTCGAGGATCTATGACCTCACGGGAAGGAACGATGCAAAGGGCGCCCATGGACCCTACACAGAAATTCTGCATTTTGCGCCCGTATTAACTGGTAAAACGACAGAACGTATACGCTTGAATAAATGAATGAGGTTATCTCCAGTAATTGAACAAATGTGTATGTTTGTATTCTGGATCCCATCTATAGTTTTTCCGGTACAAGATTTCAAAAGTAAATGTTTCATATTGTTTTTGTACGATGGGGGATCCTACGGTTCACCCCATGATGTAACAAGGAAAATTTTTCCAATAGATGAGTGTGCCTAATCGGTACACTCAATCGGCTGAAATTCGGCCTGGGATTTCTGCTGTAATAATGTAATAAACAGAAAGTATCAAAAAAAGTTCGTTCGATTTAATGACCATTGGCCTTTTAACACTGAAGTGTAGATAAATTTGACGTTAACACATGACATATTGGCAACAACACATCATAGTGGGGTGGCCTAAGGGGAAGATTTGTTCGGCTGTGCGATTGGTACATACAGTGACCTACCTGGACCTCACTGAACCATTGTATCCGTTTGTGTGAACATTACATTTTGCATGATGACCTGATCGGTGTTGGACCGGATATTCTCTCCAAAGTTGATTTGCCACGACGTAACTACAACACTCACTATAATGGGACATGTATGAGAGGGTGAAACCGCCTTAATCACGGAATGTACCGTACATGATTTTTTTTGACCTCTAACCAATGACATCTGGGGCGATAACACATTTCTGGTATAATGCTGTGGGGGAAAAAAAAAGGGCGGCGATGGCATGGGGGGGAGGGAAGGGAGGGGGGATCGCGTTCTCCCCAATATTTGGGTTGGAGGGGGACGCAAAAGTGCATTTGGTCCCCCCCCCCATATTTGAGCCCCCCCGACTTTGCTATTTCGCTGACACTGTATCCGACATATCAATCAGCAACCATGTTTTTTAAACAAATGCAGATGGGAACCTAATGATCAAGTTGAGTGATCTGCTGACTCCCATTTTCGGAATTTTTGCGGCGCTGCGCGCAGGGCCAGTTCATGTGTCGTAGTGTTCAGACATATGAGGTGCCTTCTGCAGACATATGTTTTTCCTGAACAAAAATTACCTGGAATTCACTCTGGTTGACTCAATTATCATGAAAGAAGGGTTCAGATCTCCTCAATCCCTATCGTTCACATAAGAGGGCTTCCCAGCTTGGTGTGTCTCTCCTTCTTGGACGTTATCAAAACAAATTGCTATCTTGAGGTGAAGGGGGTTGGTCTACCACTTGGCGGGATCTGGGATTGCTTTTTATTTATTTATGGTGCGATCATTTGTTGAAAGTTGAGTGCATCGTGCACAACTATCAGAATGAGGGCACACGGTGCGGCACGAGATGCAGCCAGGGGAACGTCACAAATTGCGTTGTCAAGAATGAATGATTCAAAATTCAAGTGAAGAACAAAGGCGTTGTCCAAAAGTGAAAGTCCAAATATTGCCTGATATGGTTGATGGGAATGCCCAAAAAGTGATGTACACTTTGTTGTTTTTGAAGGGAATGAAAGAATGCTGGGGCGACTGGGCTAAGTCTACCACCTCGGACCTGTGATTTGTTTGGCAAAATAAGGTATATCTGCAAATTTAGTATAGAATTCGGCAATCAATCAATCTATGGGATGCGACCTTTTTTGGAAAGTAGTGCAGTGCGCGGTGTGACATACTAAGGGGGCGGGCTCACGGTGCGGGGGGACGGAGGAAACCCCATAAATTAGTCATCGAAGATTCGGGCCGGGAAACCCACAGTTTTGTGCAAAGACATGATTACAAATTTTGGTTGTGTGAAGAACAAGGTTAGCCAGAGAGAGCTTGCCTGATGTTTCGATAGAATGTCCAAGAGTGTAAAACTTTCGCGCGCGCTTCGCGCGCAGGTTGACGGTTTATCCGTCCATGTTATACTCATTGGTCCACAAGTCTGGTTTTCAAGTAGGAGTCTCTCCCATGAGCTGTGTCCCTCAAAGAAGATAAAAACAGGGGCCGGTAATTTTTGAGTAAAAAAAATCAGGCCTGTCCTATCGGTCAGCGCACGGTCGGACTCGTTGTTGGTCAATGGATCCTGCCAAAATTCGCGCTTTCATGCAAAGTATAGTAGTGATGGTGGCATTGCACATTTCGATTGATCCTTCATGACTGAAACCTCACTTGCATCGTATGTCGGAAATGTCCACAGCACCCAACCGCAAAACCTTGAAATGAACCCTATTGATCCCTGAAATAAAACATTGTTATCAATGTTAGGAAGGCTGCGGACTGTCCATAAGGAATGGTGAAGTGCCGTTTCCTGCAATCTAGGGGGGTCTGTTCAAACGAAAAATTGCACGCTACGCGCCAACCTGTGGTGGCGTCCGCTTAGATGGTGTTCATCTCGTCCGCCCCCTTCCCCAACCACCAAAAACAAATCGCCCGCATTGGGGGGGCACATTTAGTTTGTCTGTAACTCCATCTTGTGATCTGACGTTGACCTCATTTTGCCCTGTAGACATTAAGGTTTCAGGACAAATTTCTTGTAAGTGACCAGATGTTTTGGCGAGACAGCCACGAGGTCGATCACGCTGCCGGGACTACGAGACGACTATTACATGCTATTCTTCAAAGTATAGTTACCGTATCGAAGCTCGTCGGGGGAATGCATGCTGACCCAAACTGTATATCAGTTGGCTACAAGAAAATATTTTTTTTCCCTGTTATTCTCCAATGTATTCCACCTGCTCACAGAATAAACAAGAATCGCAATAGCAACACAATACGAATCGCATTGGAAAACGTACAGAAGTATATTGGAAGAATGAACTAGAGAAATAGATACAATTAATTACGATCTAAAGAAAAGTGATAACCAAAGCCCCCTCCCCCAGGTACTATGAAGCTGTGACCCTTTCATGCAACATCACTAACGGTATACGTTCATTCCCAATATTCTTTAAGTTCGACAGAGGAGAACTTGAGTATAGTTTACCACCCCTTACGTCTACCTTTGTAGACATGGAACTTCAATATGACAGTGATTAAAATTGAGTGCTGTCACATCCTATAAGACAGGTAACCAACATGGGATATTTGGATCAGAATATTCAAACCTTTCACCGGTTGGTGGTTGCTCTAATCACTTGGTCGGATGTGGCGAAAGTTCCTTCCAATAACCGGACACTTACAAAACAGATGAAAAACAGTTTCAACTTGTACCAAAATGTACATTAATCTTTCTCTACCCCCCTGTTTTTAGTTTTTTTTGTAGTATTATATTTGTACCCAAAACGTTGTTAATGACTTTATATTGAAACCATTTGAGCTTACAAATTGAGGAAGAGAACGAAATGGTACTCGATTACATTTGGACACTCGTTTATGTCAAGACCAGTTCCAGCACCCTAAAAATCTTTTCACGATCATTTGATTCTACCTATTTCGCAAGAAGAATGTCGTAAGAACACCGGCAACCCCTATTTGATTTCAACAACAACGCATGAATTGGTTGGGTTAATGGCATAGTTGCCTGTGAGAAATACGAATATTATGCGACAGTATCGCTTGGCGGAAACCCCAATACAAGAGAAAGTTTATATCTGAGTTTACACTATTACATAGGGAATCATAATCAATGGAATATTACCAAACAGGCTATGCATCGAACGAAACAACATTGCCCATGATTGATCTGCACAATACAATCCACGAAATCGAGAAACCTCATTATGAAGCCTCATATGAAATACACAATCGATTCCACTTTAGCATGTCGGGTTTATTCCCCCATATGGACTGGATTAATCTCTATTGTAACTCATCAACAAATACTCCAATTGGATTGGGAAGTGATGTTACGTAATATGTGATCTTGGATAACACTAATGACTTCACGATATTCAGCCTCCCTAACACCGACATTTTTTTCTTCAGCCCAGAAATGTGATGAAACAATCCATTGTTTCTAATGAGCTGGTTAGAGACTGTTCTGAGCCATCCGATAACAAGACAGTATCATCAGCGTATTGACAATATCATCAGCGTATTGACATTGACAGTATCATCAGCGTATTGACATTGACAGTATCATCAGCGTATTGACTTATTTTAAAATGGTTACCGTCAATGTCTAAACCACACATTGACTGATTAGTACTGATCAAACAAGGTAATTGAACAAGCAATAAAAATGTTGACTATATTAACAGCTGGAGTCTTTTGATGGGCTATTTCTCCTCTTTAACGTGATCCCTCTCAAGTCTCACTGGGAGCCTTATCACTGTGTCCTTGAAAAGAAAAAAATGGGTTACAAGTATTCCAGCTTGTACAAGGAAATGCTGCCTACATGAACAACTGACCCACACCTATGCTTTTAATCTTTTACATTTGCCTCTGAAGCTTTAACATTGACCTTGTCAGTTAGATTAGAATTAAAAGAGTTTCCCCTATCCTCACCCTTCCTATTCAACGCTATTCATTTCAAAGGAACTCTGAGAGGAAAGTAGTGCTAATATGTCCTCATAGTGTCCTAGTTTTTACAGGTCAGTTCGTACAGTAAAATGCATGCCTACATGAGAAGAGACATTTGTCCTTTGCAGGCTAACTGGGCCAATTGTCCATATCCTACCCCCCCCCCCCCCCCGTTCTTCTCAGTGTGAAGGATGGGGCATATTCATTGACTTTTTCAGGAAATGACAGTTTTTAGGATTTTTTTTTTTGTGTAAACCAGCTAGTTATCCTGTGTATTAGTACATTAGGGTAAGATGGAAAATACTGCACCTAGCGCAATATCCAAGCGATTGATAAGTTTGCAATTACTGACTTCCAACAATATCCTAGGTCCTTGAAAATTTATACGATGTTCAACTCATGAGAGGTTGTTTACTTTCTTTTCAGTAATGTCAAACACTTAAGCCTCAACATCCATGTAAGAACAATTGAAACCTGTGCATGTGAGTTACGAGGTATTGAGGTCTGTTTCAATTATTCCACGATAGTTGGCTATGTTTAATGAGTCACACTAACACTTTACATACGGTCAATGTACAACCTATTCCACAGTTAGGAAGGATTTGGGAATCCGGAATTAGGTATTGAATTTGGTATTTGGTTGGTTTCATCATCGTTCGACTTGAAGGTTTTCACATGTCCCGTTAAGGACCAATATACTTGAGCTGTTCCCTTCCTAAGTTTATTGATTCATTCAGCTCACAGTGGTATAGCCTGCAATCACTTCTCCTAATCTATTGTAGACTTTGAACCAAACTTGTTCATTTTTACGTAGCAACCCTCTTGTACAATTTCCTGTTGCCAAGTGGAGACGGAGAGGAAGCATCTATGAAGCCTACCCCCCCCCCCCCCACCTCAACGACCCCCTCCCACCACCGACAATTCATTCGTCTGATTTTGTTGTAGAGCCCGATCGGGTATGCTCAAGGTTGAATTATTCAAGGAATTTCTCAGATCCAAATCTCGGAAAGGGAAAATGAGAAGGGGGATGTCTGCGGTCGGGACTTGCACAGGCGCGCGAATCCTGGTTGGTCCCTGTCAGGTGTGCTGACCTCTCTCATGCTCATGATAAATCGTAATCTGCCGGTTGCAAAATGCGCCAACATCCTGCAAGATTAGTTTGGCAACTGTATATTTCCTCACTTCCTTTCAAAGGACTCGGAAAAGACGGGTGCAGAGGCGGTTGGGTTATTATGGACCTCTGAAACTTTCAGCTATTACCATTAGTACCAACACTAAAATGAGATCCGATAGCAATTACAAACAAAAATGATATCTCTTCTACATTCGGTCAATGACATTGACACGTGGCATTGGTGTGTGGTAAGTTAAATATTGTGCTACTTGTCTGCTTAGAAGGAATAGTCAGATTGTAGGTGATCTTGAAAGTCTCTTTTCGTTAAATACCGGTAAAAATATCACACGATGCCAATGTATCACTACGCACAGTTCTTGTTCAGTAACTCGTTCTTCGATATCTTGCAGTATATGCTGACCAGTTGATGCCCAACTAAGTTGGTCTACGGTGAAGAAGTTGTTGGTGGCATTGACATATTGTTCTCTGTGATCTGGTCACAGCCCGGGATTTTATTATTTTCCAATGACGCGTCAGTTCGAGATCTGGGTTGTTACAGTTGAAGGTCTTTTCGAAATGTCAGCTGATTCCTCTAATTTTGCATCTCTATCTCATATATGTTTATCACCAATTTTAATGAGATTGGGGTTCTGCTTTTTTTCTTCCTGTTGAACTGTTTTCATTGTTTTAAATAACAAGCAAAAGGACAAGAGAAGAGGACATGCTACATGGCTCATCACCGGGTCACCTGCATGAGTAGAGACTTCCTCTACATGGGCATCATCAAGTAGTGTTGAGGAGACCCTTGAACGCATAGAAATGGTCCTTGACCGACTGGGAGGATGAAATCTGAGAGACATGGCTGAGGACATGGGCTGTACAAGATCGAGACTCCCGAGACTGAAAAAAAAAACTCTGGGAATTCCTTGGCCAGGCTGATTACTATCGAAGTTTCGTACCAGGTTCCGCCACAATTGCTCTCCCCTACACAAGCTCGTTTGTGCTGGTAAGAATAGAATGGGGCAAAAAGGGGGCCAGTGATGAAAGACGCTAAGATGCAAAGATGGGGGCACAGAGCATGCAAAAACCTACCGACGCTAGAACGAAACTGGTGGAAGCACCAATTTCAGGTTATCCGGACTTTACCGGGCCATTTATCTTGGAGGTGGACTCTAGCCTACAGGGAATGGGTGCAGTCTTATCGCAGCAGTAGGACCCTGGCCATGTACGTGGTGATAGCGTATGCCAGTCGAGAGTTGAAATCGAATGAAAAGACTGCGTGAACTACAACAATATGAAACTTGAACTGCGTGGGCTACACTCATGGAGCTATTATATTACTGGAGAGGACATCAGAGCGCGTATTGTGTGCCCTGTCCAAATTTCCGTCAGAGAACACAATCTCGATGTGAGGAGGCGCCCCAATTGTGTGTAACATTGTAAAACACATCAGTTTGTTTACTCTCTATTCGCGAATTTCTTCGACCAGAGACCCCCGAAAATACCGTCGTTGTTCCATAGTGAAGATGGTATATCATAGTGCAAGATTCTGCAACAAATCTTCAGTGAGGTTTACCCTGTTTCAGAAAACGCGGGAAAATCAGCGATCTAGTACGGAAGCACAGAAACGACATTATTAATTCGTGAATACGAATCGATTGCGTCTGGCAAAAACACCCATTTGAGCGTAAGGTATGACATCACGGAGTGAACTAGAGCTCAATAATGTGGGGCTCGAATCAAGGGAGGCTATCAAACGGAACATTCTAATCTTCTGACGACGAAATGCGAATCTTGTCGCCTGAATGCCATGTCACTATAACACCACCGTCAAGTTAGGGCGCTGTTTGCATAGCAACGAGCTCCACACTGACTTCTGTTTTGTATAGGAGCTTCAGTACAGCATGTCCGGGGCTTGGCTACACTGGGCTATCTCTGTGGAATCCCGTGAGTATCTGATTGGTGCGAAGTTTGTTGTTTGTTGTCTGCACGGATAACAACCCCTTGAAGTACCTCTGCCATGTTGGTGTTGTCGAATGGGCTTCTGAACTTGCACAGTTCGACTTCGATGTGGTGTATCGACCAGGGCGAGCCGATGTCAATGTAGATGCCACAAGCCGTAATATTTGCAAGGTGCAGAACCAACGACTGCCAGGTTCGAGTAGATCTGCACTCTTCTGCACTCCTAAAAATGTTGTGTAATAGCAAACTTATCCCGGTGTTGTGTGAGAAATTACAAAATCATTGTGTATAATCCTCACAATTTGTGTAATTTTCTATCCAACCTTCACACAATGTTCTTACACAACATCGGGATAGGTGCGTTAGTTACATAATGTTGTGTAAATGATCATACAATTTTGGGAGTGTTTGGAGGGACGTGTGCAACTGTGGGGATGCCGATACGAACTGAAAAAACGTAACATTCGAATAGACTGAACGGAAAGAATGGCATTCGCCCCGAAATGCACTAAACTCGCCAGCTTGCGACGACCACTATGACGAATGGATAAATGTTTTGTTGAATTATTTAAAAAAATAACAAAAATAGCAGTTTTGGTTTTAACAGTAGTGTAGAGATCACTAAATGTTTTCGCCCCATATCCATGGTATCTCATACCCTGTTCGTCTCCGTCGAATCGGTCACCCACTCCAATGAAGTTTATGTCTGTTGTCCCAATGACTCTTCACACTCCAGGTACGTATACTAAAAAGTATCGACTAATTATACTGAGAACTGAGGAAATAATGAATTGCCCCTTGTCGCTTGATGGACGAAATCGATTTACTGGTGGACAATTGATGCTCCTGGTCAATTAAGATCCGAATGGAAAGACCAATGCGCTTTCCAGACAGTTGATCAGCCTACTGGCATAATTTTAAAATTCGATCGGAAATGCTTTTTTAAATCGCTCTCGGTGTATCGAGCCGCCCTAGTTTGTATGATAATATGTCGAAAATGTGTTTGCTTCTTCGAAATATTACACGAATGGGTGTTTAGCCTATGTGAGAAAATGGTAAAAACTTATGTGGCATACTGTACCATTGAATCGAATTGAACATTTTCATTATTACAGAGATCACAACCATGTACCAACTAAAAATGTTCCTGCTTCTCACAATCATTGATAGACCAGTTGCCCTTTTTTATTTGACTCTCGCACTCATGGATTGACGGACTGGCAGACCAACCATAGGTAAAATGTATGCCAAGTATAAACTTCTGTAGTATACACTTTGACAAATTTCCTATTGTTTCCTGAATATGGCCTAGCTCGATGTCCATGAGCTCTATGTATGCCTCAGAGCACTTCACAAAATGCTACCCTGATCGGACTGAGCATTCAGAACTTATCGTGTATACAAAGTTTCAAACGTTGTTTTCACTTCAGGTGATCTTATACATGAGCCAACAGCAATTGGAATAATCTTTCCTAAACATGGTTGGCTGAGATATGATGACCACGATCACGTTAAAAATAGAAGTGTTCCTGTACTTTCCTTATGATTGAGATTCGAGTTTATAGTTTTGAATCAAGACAGCGCCTCCTCAAACACCTAGCAACTCATTCCCAGTCATTGGTTATCTGGTGGGAACCTTTCCTGGACCACCCACAGTGCACGTCACTCGAAGACACATTCCTTGCCTGGCAACCCTGTGGAAAGGCTCCTCGGGCTGCCAATGGGACTCGCAATCCATTGATCCGGAACTCCACCGACTGAGGCAATCCTTCAAAGAAAGCTCCACTCCATATTTCATTTCTCTCATGCTTCTCAGATTGTGTTAGGGTTCATCATCATAATCACGAACGGTTTTTTTTTACGTCAAGAGTCCATGCAAGCATTGGTAAAGCGGGAAAACCCAACGGCGCACCTTCTTCCACTTAACCCTATTTAGGCCAAGGTACGGTCAATACCCTGGCAGCAAGGTAGCTGCGCACAACTTCACTCCAAGTCTTTGCCGAGGCCTACCTCTACCTCGCCGGTCAGCCACCTAATCTCCCTGGGCTTCTTGACCCAGTTTCTATCATTCATGTTTCCAACATGCCCGAACCACCTCATTCTACCCTTCCGGACACAATCTCGAATATTAGCTAAACCCAGACGATTCCTCAGATTACTGCTAGTACTACTAATTGGCAATTTTACAAGTAGTAATTCTAAATACACTGTATTTTTGTGTGCAAAATAACATTATATTATTTAATAAATGACACTGATGAACTGATATATAGCACAATAACTACCTCCACAGGCGACAAGACACGAATGCAGTTGTGACAGACATTCTTCAACTAAAATTTCCTGTTGCCTGGATGCCGTTGATGGACAAAGATGTTCCACTGCGCGTATGAAATTTGACCCTCTCCATACAAACTCCGCAATTGTTCGGATTAGCCATGATTCTACTAAAAGCTCATACTCAATATGTGTGTTCCTCATAAGTAACACTGAACATTGTTTTGCATGAATTGAAGGTCATCTGAGATCACTACTTGGAAGCTGTCGGATTCAAAATGCGCTTCAATGTACTCTACGGCTCATTTGAGAACATTTTTATCGTGATTTTAGTCGACAAGATTCTAGAAAATTACAAGACGATTCATAAAATCATGTACAACATAAACAGACGTCTAGAAAAATTATTAGACCTAATTCATGTCATGTCGCCCATATGATGTAGCGAAGGCTACTTCTGTGTTACAATACCACAGACAAGATCCAATGTGTTTGAACAGCGCGGAGTCCTTTCGGCGTGGGTCCAGGCTGCCAGACCCGCCTTAGGACTCTGAAAGCTGTAAGATTCTAGATGTTCTCTGGTGCTATCTGAGGTTCATTTGAGAACATTTTATAGTGATTTTGCTTGACAAGACTTTGGGAAGAAATTATCAAGACGATTCATATAATTATGTGTATCATAGCACAGACGTCTATAGTTTAATTGAACTGTTATTCTGCTTTATAATCTGAAGCGGCCAATCACGTCATTTCTCAGCGTTGTCAATGGTAACTGTATTAACGCCTGCATTACATATACCAGGCCTCGTGGAGTTCGGACTTGATTAAATTTCGCCTGTAACGTCACAGCATAGTGGCAGGTACGGTGGTATGGAGACGACTTACTGGTTTGAAAGTTGCTATGATGGAGCTGAATAATAACGCGATTAGTCATCACCTCGCGTGTCTTCTCAATACGACCGTAGGAAAGCCGTTTTACAGTCTGACAAGACTCGATGTCGGGGTCTAGTCTGTAGGTGGAGTAGTTGTCGCGCGCTATGACCGTTCGACGTTTGCTGGATCGCAAGATGATTTATCGAGTCTTGAACAAGACTAAGACGTCTATCGGGTTGATATCAGCACAGGTATACCCGGTCGTCGTATTTGTAATAGATTCCGGAAATGGATAAGCTAAACAGGTGAAAAGTATAAGGTATGATCAAGTCGACTGATATTCACCGGACTGATTCACAAAAGGTGGGGGGGGGGGAGGCTGACACGTAAAGAATGACACCCCACCCCCTGGATCCGCACCTGATGACCCCACTTGGAGGATGAAGCAGTGCTTATACTTGCTTCCATAATGAGCAAATTATCCATATTGCTTTGGTGGTCATCATGTGAGGTCAACATAAGTCAACGTCTTGTGGACACGATGAGCTCATAATGGTTGGTCCGATGAAATTTGGTGTGTAGCTTCCTTATCGGGAGTACGAGAACCCTATTATTTTTAATGTAGACCTGGGTTCATTTTTGGTCAAAATAGGAATATTTGAACAGTTGTTACCATTGCCAATTTCAGCTTGTAACAAGATAACTTGACCCCACGTCGATGGATAAAACTCATAATGAGTACATGATCCCCATCGTTTTGTGATCGATGCAAAGATCTCGTTTAACTTGTCTAGAATGCAGTTTTGCAGTCAAGAAATTATTGAAGCGTTTTGGCAGTTTGATTGAGGTGAACCATGCAAAGGTTTGATATGAAGAGCATTGTGAACATGGGATGTATGGACTACCGTGTATCGCTTGAGGAAGAAAAAGAATCACGTTGGCTAATTTCCCGACATTTGATTAAAGTTAAGTCACCTAATAACAATTTGGTCAACTGTTGGGGTTTGAAACAGAGGTAACCCTAGTCAGAAATGTTTTTCCCAATCTCCAGTGTGGGGAGGGGGAAAATAGGGTCGCCAACCGATTACATGGTGGGGGAGGGGGGGGGGGATCGGCACCCAGCCCCCCTAGCTACGCCACTGGCAAGCACGACAAAGGATAAAATTTGGGATTTGAGGCCTTCATCCCTTCTGCAAACGGAACAGGGCCATCAGACACCTGAGCTGAGCTGGAAGCTGCGATACCAACAGGACAGCTGACCATAACTTTGGTCTTCTGCATATTGGTCTGCCAATTCAGAACTTATTGTTGACAGCACCAGCTGTTATCATGGCTACCCTGCTACCAAACGACCTCCACCCAATATTGGAAATCCTATCAACAGATCTCTGTAGATTGTTTTTGGTTCCCGAGAATATCTGATAAAACAACTCAGATCGAACAATCATATTATTGAACAATAAAATTCTAGCAGATCGGTAGGTTCAACGAACCCTGTTCAATGAACCCATGTGGTTCATAGAGTTGCTCAAAGTAAACGAAGTTTTAGCTCTGTTATCCTCCGCTTTGGTCACCTTATATGACAACATTGACAAGCGGTAATGCCATGGGCAAATTGCACAACAACCAACCCACAGAATGTTGTGGCAAATATGAACGTTTATTACAAGTACTGTATACTAAGGGATTAATGTATTCGTTTATTCACTTGGATACTTGGTTTCAGCAGATGTTATAGTTATTCCGTGATCAAATACTAAGAAGAACGCAAAATTGCACAGTGACCCCTTGTCCTTGCTGAAACGAAATTTCGAGAAAAAAAAAGACGTTATGAAAGTTCACCTAACAGCTAAACATTAGTATATGTATACGGGCAGATACATCGTACCGTCTGGACTGTGTTGTTCAAGTCGTTCGAATCCTCCACCTTTAGTCACCAATTCAGGACATAGTGCTGGACAGCACCGGTTGTAATCTTGGTTACCCCGCTAACAAATGAGTTCAACTAACAAATAATTTTATCTGGATTGTGTTTTGCAAGTCGTTCACCCCCTCCCCCCCCTCCCCCCTCTCTCCCCCACACACACACGAATTGATTCCCCAATTCAGAATTCTAAACGATTATTGGTGAAACGTTGATAGGATCCTGATATTCTGCTAGCTATTTTCTTTACCTTGCACCCACATCCAACGATTCCTGCTATGTACATACTCTTATTAGGTCAGTCTAGTCTTGTGTTAAGACGATTTTCAATTTTATTCCTCACTCCGTTTGAGTGAATGTTACCCTATCTCTGCAATAACACAAACAAATGTGACTTTGATTGACAAACCCAGCTCTGTGAACGGTTGTGGAACACTGCAGGTCCTGCGGGCGCCCCCAGAAATGTGAGAAGGCTTACACAGAAAGGAAAGCGCATATCGGGCAGGGTTGTCAACAACGTCTTAACACAAGACTAAGGTCAGTCTGGCTTTACTGGATCAACTTCTTGTTCAAATTGTATAGGCCTTTAAGAGACAATTTCCAGTCATATTTGAGTTGATAAACTGCTGTCCGTTACTCCCGGGTTCCTCCTGAATCCCTCCACCTTGTTGTGCCCCAACGATGACCCCTTCCTATCAGGTCCTCGGTCCCCTGTCTGATTGTCGGATAACATCCTATCAGAGGTTGTGATCTCGATACTGTAATTTTTATGGGGTTGCCATTATTTCATCAGCATTATACTTGTCTCTCTTTTGATCTGTCTCTCGTGGAATAAGAAGTCTGGCACTTCAGTACAGCCAGCCGTGTCAAATTCGGTGAAATAACATTTTAGATATTTTCCCAATAAACCTGGATTACCCGGTGCTCCTATAAAGTAATGATATGCAACTGGCAGTGACAAATTGGCGAATTGGTAGATTGTTTTACCATTTATCTCACAATCTCTTGGGGCAGCTTTATTCAAGGTGATCTGAGTAATCTGATATTGTGAAGTTTCGGTATGTCAGAAATACTGTGCAGTGTAGATTAGAGGTCCCGGATCAATAAGAGGGGACTGAAATTGATGATATTGATGGTTTCACGGTGTTTAGTACTATCTTGCAGTTTGACAAAATGGCACAACACTCCGGAAAGACTCCAACCACAATCTTTGAACACCCTATTAAAAAAAGCAAAGCATTGGCGACCGGAAGTATAGTGTACCTGGGAGTCCCGGACACCTGGTAAAAGCGGACACTGTTTTTAGATCGAACGGACCTAGCAACATGCTAATAGAAAGTTTCGCGGAATATCAGGGTAGAATGTACATCCAGCGAAATGGGCCGATACGATGAGTTACTCAACAAAATAGCCGAATGAGGGATCAGACTCGCTTTTGACAGTGACCTTCACTCGGAGCATATTGTGGTTTCAATTTTCATAGCGGCTGTTAGTTGAACGTGCATATGGATGCAAACATAGTTAGCCCCACCCCCCCCCCCCCCCCCTTCCCCCCCCCCCCCCTACTGCATTAGTGTGTCCGCTTTTAGCCAGGTTCTAGGATCGGATTTCAGCGACGGGACGGCCTGGGAAATTCTTCTTGAAACCACCTAGAATCATCCATTTTGAAAAGGCGATAGACTATAATATGCTAGTACACACCCTACTTGACTATTTGAGTGCGTTTCTGTATTTTGCTATTAGGAATCTTAGAAAAATTGAAGAATACTCTTAAGTGTCCGTCACTGCCAGGCACCAGTATACTAACAAATTTTATGACCATCCAATCACTATGAGTGAGAGAGTATTCGCAGTTTGTGGGCTATAGTGAAAATAACATACGGCCACAAAAATAACTTGTCCACTACTCATATAATCTGTAGAATTCTTTGACCGAGTTGCAGCATTTATTCGGTTCTCTGATACTCCAGGAAGTGTTCAAATTGCACTCAACGCGGTTTTTCACATTTGATTTAATTAATTTGGTGGAACATTCGGCGAGCTATATGAATTTTTAGCACCAAATCGTGTGAGGTGATTGCGTCAAGTTGGGGTCAGTCTTTCAGTTCCGTGTGATTCATTAACCTTAGAAGAAAAACAACAACCTAGCACTGTACCCTTGAAACCGCAATAGTTGGAGGGCAGTAGTGGACCGTTGAGTGCCAGAGGTGGGGGAGAGTAAGAGTAAGATAACAATGCAGTACCAAAGAGTCAGTGGACCTTTGACGGATCCCGTCCTGACCAAGCTGAGCATGTCGAAGTTCATGGTCTTCTCATTGGGAATCTACAGACCAAGTGCCGAACTCCAAACATCCCCAATCTAAACCAGAGACCATAGGCTTCTGGAAAGTCCCAATTTGGCCAGAATATCAAAATTTACATTTTTCCTGATTTTTAACGGAAGTGGCCCGATATCTGCAACAAAACAATGGGATTCGTGTACCTCACACGAGACACGTAATACATCATTTCAACTTGATGCAGACCAATATTATGGGACATATCGTGTTCACAATATTTTTCAGACTTTGACTCCGTCGGTTCGGCCTAAGATGACACTTTTGACCCAACAATAGAAAAAAAAAAATCACTGTACTCATGGCAAAACAAAATACCAAGTATGAGCTTGATCCAAATAGGGGCAGGAGGTCCCAGTGACCCCCCACCCCCCCCCCCCCATTCAAGACTAGCAGGGTTCAGGTGATTGATTGGAAATCTACACGGGGAATAGATCTTTATTCGACTCACAACACTTACATTTAAACTTCCTATAGGCCTGCCTTGCTTTAAGACCAAGGGTCTGTTGATGAGGGTTCATACCGTACCGGATCAAACAAAAATGAATCTAATTTACATTCAGAGTAAGTATGAAGGAACGAACCCAAAACGAGACGAGGAGGACATGGAATGTACGCAGAAATAATCACGAGGAGAGAAGAGTTTGGTTGGTTGACCCGATTTGAGTGTTAACTGCTGTACGTTACCATGTCTGTTACAAATATAGAATGAGACAGCTGGCCATGTCATGCGAGCACAAAGCACGAGACTTTTTTCTAATACAACTCGTGCAAGAAGGATCTTGGTACCAGCGTATACTAGACCCAACGAGGGAAGACAATAAACCAGATTGTATTTTGACAATGTGAAGAAATGATCGACAGTGTAGAAGTTAGCGACCATATTGGAAACAGTGATCCTAATGGAAAACAATTTCAAGACGTGAACTGACGTCTTGAAGTCATACAGCAAAAAACAACGACTCTGGACCGGAAATTAAAAAGGCGTTCAATAAACTGACCTCGGATGTTTGAACAGTGCGGCGGAAGCCTACAAATTTAGGGGGGGGGGGACGCAGACCAAGCGTTTCGATACCTTGATGTGGCGTTGCTATCTAGTGGAGAGGGCGCCACCAGTGGTTGGCGCGGAGCGTACCCTAAAATTTTGGGTTTTACAAACCTCCCCAGATAGCCGGAAACGGCACTCCCTGAGCGTTGTGAGCTATAATGTACCCAGTCATGAAACTGGGGTCATATCTGCAAAATCGTAGTTATTAATAAAATGTATGTATGAAGAACTATATGCCTATCGGATGGGTGTGGAGACAGCAAATTCCCGCTGAGGGAGAGCCCGGGGAAAGGGATGTCACACCTGCGCACTCCCCCCCCCCCCATCTAAGAAAATCGTGGTTAGGCGCATCGAACACTTGCAGTCTGTTAGGGGTTTAGGTCGACTCCCGTAGGTGGGACGAACCAAACACTGGACAGTAATATTGTTTTAACAATCTTGGTTCCGAGTGTCTAGCATTTTACACCTAGTGACCAAATAAGTGACAATGGTGTCTTTAACGACCAAGGGAATCAAGGTTTCAAAATAGTTATTGTTGTATCGCAACATATCTGTAAGCAAATTTATAGCTTTTTTACAGTAGACAGTTTGATACATAAATTATGCTGTTTTGGTGTTTGTTTTTATTTGAACGTACGTAACACCTAAAGCCATTACTGCAAGATAGTAAATGATAGAGTCCCATCACAGACATGTCATTTGGGTATTCTTCATGTTAATTATAAAGCTGAACAAAAATTGCAAGCATCACTTTTCTATTTTTAATCTAAGAACTTTTTTAGACTTATTTCAATGTCCCACTTTGTTGCGATATTGTGGCCTTGTACATACAGCGGAAATTATTGTCCATCTTGAATAATTTGGGTAGGCCTATTCAATGAGCTAGCATTACAAACGTCAGTCGGTCATCACTTGTATTTGCCAAAAATGCAGAACTCGTGTTTCCTTCTTGTTGACGAAGTTAGCCCACAGCTCAAGAGTATCTAGAACTGACTGGTGACAGGCACGATTACATATTTTCGCTACAAGCTGTGAATAATCGCAGACCAGGCGGCAACGGGTTCGGTACGGTAATATTTTGTTGAACTTAGAAAGGGATACTAGTTTCACATTATTTAGGCCTTGTTATAATCTATTGTCTATATTCCATCAATGTTCGGCAGATCGATAATGATAGTTTAACAGTCGATGTGGGCGTTCATTTTCAAATTCTTTGGTGTCAAAATTTTATGGGGGGACGGACCCCCACTTCATTTTTTTCCTTGGAGGGGGGGACCCTTCCCCCCCCCCCTCTTCTCCCCCCCTCCACCCCCGCCCGCCTGCGCGCTATGCTATTTGGAAGGTAATCGGTGAAGATGACGTGAAAGCTTCGAGGAATGTATTATAAATGTTCCAAGAGGGAGAACAGAGATATCTCGAATGTTAACGGTGAGGTAAAGGAAAGCTGTCAGAAGAAAGAGAAAGATTTGGAAGGCACACAGAATTAATGGAACAGATTTCCAGTTTTTTTTTTTTTTTACCTGGATTTAACCTGGAATGGCCACCGTCTCCTTTCTCAGGCTCTGCTGAGTCCACCAGAGATGGCTCGTAGGATATGAGGTCTACTAACCCTTAAAGATCCACACTTCTGCAGTTTGCTCTTGAAAATGTTGAGTGTTGGCGCTGTTACTACTTCCTACTGGAGCCTGTTCCTCAGTTTTTCCACATTCTATGAATATGATTTTCTCCTAACTTCCAAGCGTACTCTTTGTGGTCTTATCATCCATGAATTTCATCGAGTTTTTACTATCATGACGAAAACAACAAAATTGTTCATATCCATGTGCACTCTTCCTTGAGTGATATTATAATGTTATGAGGTCTTGGCGCATGTGACGTTGCTCTGTAGTCATCGATTTAGAACTTTGAGAACGCTCTTCGTACGATTTATGTTTTATTCCAGGTAAAGTCTCGTCCATTCTTCGCTGTACTCCCTATTACGCATGTCCTTGCTTCATATGGTTTTCAAACCTGAATGCCGTAATTAAGATGTGGCCGTATCAGTGACTTGTACAAGCTTAAGACAATCTTCTGTCAAGTTAAGTGAACTTTCCTTTTACAATCCCCCTTACTTTATTGGCTTTCTTTACTGCTGCTGCACATTGTCTGTTGAATTTCATAGTAGTATTAACATAAACCCCTAAATTTTCTCCTCGTTATTTTCTTTCTTTTAGTTCCTCTCCTCCTTTCATACTTGGCTTGGATTGTTGTAATCCCAAAGATGCCATGACAGAACTGGTCCAACATTAAATTTCATTTGCCCCTTTTTGGACCAATTCCCACATGTCCAAGTCCTGCTGCAATCTCTGCCGTTCTCTATTGTCTCTCATTGCAAATGACTTGTGTCATCAGCAAACTTACTGACTTCTGATGCACTCCCAATATCCCAAATCGTTTATAAAAATTGTAAAACAGACTGGCCCCAATACGGAGCCTGCCAACGTGAACGTGTTACTCCCATCCCATCAGATTCCCTTTCCGTTCAATACTACCCGCTGCTTCCGGTCTTTCAGCCATTCCTCCACCCACTTCAAAATAAGTCCATCAATCCCATGTGCTTGTAGCTTAGCAATAAGTCTCTTAGGGGGAACTGTGTCGAAGATTTCTGGAAATCTAGGTACACCACATCAACTAGTATCCCATCATCTATAAATCTCACTAACGTATCCTATCCAACAATTATGACACTGAACGTCCCGTCCTAATCCATCTGCGTATTTAACAGTAAGTCATTTTCTTCCAAGTGGTCGACATAAGCAATCCCGCATAATCATCTCATTCCATCACTTTTCCAGGAACTGATGTGTAGATTAACATGTCTGTAGTTTGAGACGTTTGAGTGATCTCCTTTTTTGTATAATGGTGTGATGTTTGCCATTTTCCCATTCTGAAGGAATGTCTGTTGTTTCTATGGACTTCTCAAAGATAATCTGCATGGAACCGTAAGTTTTTGCCATTTCCTTTAAACGTCTGGCTTTATATTGTCTGTCCCAGCAGCCCTTCCCTTTCAATCACTGCTTTGTAGCTTCTTGAGCACCATGGGTTTCTGCATTTTATTGTGACCGTTTCTAAATTACAATTGTCTCGTCTCTGCAATCCTGTTACTTCTGGAACATTCTGTCTCCTTCTGTAATACTGAACTGAAGAACTTGTTCAGTGCAGCAAGCAGTCCTCTTGTTCGGTTCCAATAATTTGTCCATCTTCATCCTTTATAGGGCCCACTTTTTCCCCTAACTTTCTGTTTTCGATCCTAATGAAGAGTAAAAGGACTTTGGGTCTTCTTTAATCTTCTCAGAAAGCTGTCGTCAAAATTCATTTGCTTCCTTTATACAAGCTTTTACACCATCTGTTGCAATGCCTTATAATAATTCCGTCTGACAATTCTCCAGTCGTCCTATACGCGCCGGCTTTACGCTTCATCCATAAATGAGCTTCTTGGGATCTTTGGTCTCCATTTGTTGTCACCATGTAGTTTTTCGCACTTTTATTGAACATGTTTTTTTCTTGTTGATGATAATCTCAGTAAATTTGGCGCACATGCACTGTACTACTCCCCATGCCATGAAATTTTTTTTTCCAGTCTATTTTTGCATCTGTTTTTCTTTTATGTGTTTCCAATTTACCTTCCTCCAATCTTTAAATACTCATTTTTTCTGTCGCTCCCTTCTGGATATTAAGGACCAAACATCCAGTTATGGTCACTACTACTACTACTGCCAAACGGGTGACCGACTTTAATATTCTCCACCATCTCTTCTTCAGATGTCACAGTTGGGTTAGCTACAGCATAGTGTAGCGAAACTCATACGGTAGTAACCCAAGCGAGGTAATATTTTAAAAGAGACCTGCAACTAAAACGTAAGAAGACCCAAAAGACCTACTTTTACATAGATCTTGCATGAGTGGGCTATTTAGAGACAAGGAAATAAAAGGCCACAATCCTCCATAAAGGAACCTGCAGAGCCCCTGAATGACTTCTTCAGCGAATTCCTGGAGGAGACCGACCTTCCCAAGATTGAATGCATTGCATAATGCAAAGGTTTATTGATTCCTTGCCATCGTGATGTTTGTTTTGACTTCGATGAGTTTCGACCCGACCCAAATCGACAGGGTTCATGTATTCATCATGGGACTCCACATTCAATCTACCCCAAAAACATACGGTTCCTGTGCTCGATCCCATAAACATCTTGATATCCAACTTCAACTTGATCGGACCAAGCATTCCGACTTATCGTGCTTAACACATTCAAGCTAGAACAGGAGAGCAATCCCCCGGAGTTGCCGGATCTCATCGGGTGGAACTTTTCAGTCGCTGCTACTATTGCAAGTTGGCAGATAACAAAACTTTCCAAAATTATGCTGAAACAGCCGTTCTCCTCTCCCCAAAATATTCATACTCATAGACATTCAGGAATTTTCAGTAGGAATACCGGGTGACCCTTACGCTTCTACTTTGCACTTAGTCTAACATTTGAAAATCTTGCCATCTCCAAATTTCTTAAAAAAAAAAGTTTCCAAAATTTCAAAATTTGACCAAAAAAACCAAGTTTCCCCTCTAAAATCCAATTTTCCGTAATGTCGGCTGATGCATGGAGGAAAAGTGACAATTTGGTATTTTAACAGGGGTGCTCAAAATTTTAAATCATTTTCAGCAGTTGCGAAATCAGCAAATATCTTGAAAAATATTGGAAAATTGGTAAAAATGAAGGAGATTATCTAAAAAGTGTTTTGACCTCCTTAAATTTCCCAGTTTCAATCGTTTTACCGAATTTGATAGATAATATGTGTTTTGTGACTATCAGGCATGTGCAAAATATGTTCAGCCACTTCAAAGAAGTAGAGATCGGCCCTATTGCGGAAAACCATCAACCACAAGCGGACACGCAAAGCACAAAACACACAACAGCAAACACACAAAATACACTATGCGCCAGTTGTACTGATGCTGGTTCCACCGGCACCCATAAGGTACCTCCACCAACGGGTACCCCATGGATCGTTCAGGACCACTATTTCGTTTCCACAAATCATAGCGCCACGAAGTGCTTGTATATTATAGGTGTGTGATCCCACAAGCAGAATACTTCGATGAAGTGAAAAACAGCTGAAAAAAACAAATGCCAGCATTGGCTATTTAGAGGGATATTATGATGTACAAACGTACGTGACGAGACCTGGTGTATTACAATTGAAAACATTCATTAGAGAAAATGTTCAAGCTTTAGTAAAAAGGTCATGCAAATGTTACATCTTTTTCTAGCTCTGCCGAAAAGCACCGGTGATGTTCAGTTTCATCGCCGTCAGTTGAAGGAAAATTCAAGTGAACGCCCCCCTAATATAATCACTAACAGGACTACGACTCACACATGGTCGAGCCAATTAGTAATGGAACATGTATTTTGGGGATGAATCTTAGGAAGTATTGCATGCTAGAACCATCCGGCTCTCTTTTTGGCGTCCACAATGGCAAATATTCGACGGAGGCACCAGTGACCTTCTGTCGGCATTGCAGCCTTCGGTTTATGTTATAAGTTGCAGGGACGTATTTCATCGTAAGCATTTTACTCTATGTAGATCCGAGCAGCAGGGAAAGTAATTATCCATGACTTAAAAAAAATTGCTTGCTACGTAGGGAAAATGGTCTCCTGGGGGGTCACCTCTGTCACGTTTTCAACACTATTTCAAAAGAAACAAACATGGGTACCAAGTTCAAATCGCGTTTGTGGGGGTGGCACATTAAGTTGGAAATGGAACCAATTACCAAATGTTTTTGGAGTCAGTCCAAGGTCCGGGGGGGCGGCCAACCTCAACGCTTGTGAACACTAGATCTGAAGAACACAAACAGTGTACTACAAATTGAATAGTATTGTGGGTTGAAATGAGAATATGGTAAACTTCCCAATGTTTTGGCGATGGATGAAGTTCATACAAATTCATGTGCCACCTCATTCTCCACATTCTCATTCCCCTTCACCCAAGCAATACAATTCCACCGTCCTTGCATCCCATCAGTAATTACAGATTATCCCCAAAATAAAATAATACAACACTATTCCGTCTAACATGACATGAGGTCTTTATTAAGCTATATTATAATCAATGAAGCAATAGTGTATGTTGTGGAGTAGGCCCCTCCCTACCACCGTTTAGTTCAGTAAGAACAGTGCCAGAAAGGAAGAATCCGCATGAAATGACCCTTGAAACCTACAACATTAAAAAGAAAAAGAAAAAACGAAATTGAAGAACGCGCACACAATTCCTGAAGAACAAATCAAGTCTTCTGAAGGCATTAACACGCTTGACCAACAACAACTTCAGGGAGGGGGCTGTTTCATCCACTGACACTCTTTGTGAAGAAAAAAAAATGAAGAAAAAGGTTGTGAAATGTGTTGTACAGTATCTCCTATATATACTTTCATGAGGATCTTCTGAAACTAAACTAAACTAAATACTCAACAACATTAAATATTGCTTAATTGATTATAATATAGATTATTAAAGACCTCAGTTAGGACGAAATACTGTGGTGTATTATTCAATGTCATGCAAAGGGCAAATATTCACGAAATGTGGATAATAAGTCTAGCTTGTGGGTTCCTCAATCCTATTGTTATGGCATAATGCCAAGTAACTTGCACTTAGAGGTTATTAATCGGAAGCCCTGAACAGGCTTCGAATGAAGTGATTACTTTTCCCGTCACGTGATTGTTCGCCATCATACCGATCTGGAGAATCGCTTCGACCATAACGACACACAGCTTACCCCGTGAACGATTTTAATGTTAAACCAACTTGGGGATTGTCTGCAGGCAATCTTCCAAAAATCCTTTTTTCGCGCAATTTGTACGGGGTTTTTTGGTAGACGAGACTGATGACTGAGCTATTAGCAGGGCTTAATTAGTTAAATGATAACCCCGCTATTCCTCCGAGTACAATTCCATGCACTATTTTCCTTTATTCAGAGAATGAGAGGAAACCGCCTTCCATATTCATTCCGAGCCTGCCTTCGAAAAGTCTCGTAAAGGCAGAAGCGTCTGGCTTTGAGGAAAAAATAGAGTAGGGTGATCTCATCACAGTAAGTTTCTCCATAGTGGCAGGTTGGTATTTTTTATCTAGGGCGGACTATTCAGATTTCGTGTTGGAGTATGACTTCTTCGAGTAGTGACAACGATCCTTTTTTCTGAGCACATCGGAAACCTGTGTTTGATATATCTGATTGATGACCAATTGCGTGTGAACCTGAGTGAAGAATGGAATCCGACTAGTCTTACCTAAGAAAAAATGCAGTTTCTTACGAATTACACCCAATTGCTCGTGTCCTAGATACTTAATCTGGCGATCAGGCGAAATATCCCGAGGGTTTTTTTGATACTCAAGGAGTCATGGTTATTCCCAAGATTTGTTAGAATTTGGATGCCTAAAGTAGGGTCTCTTGTTCCGGGAATTGTGGATGTTATTGTTTCAGCATAAGAGTAAAGTATAGGATGAGGAGCAGTATGCCCATACAAAGGAGTTTGCTCGCGTGTTACAGTTAGTGTTAGGCAAGGTTGAATGTAGTTACTATTTCACGTTTGCCGACAATACCCAGCCACAGGCATCCCAAACGTTATTAATGTAAAACCATTTTCGCATAAGGAAATATGGATCGAGGTCACTGGATATGGCAACATAACATGACTGAACGTGGTGGTAGCCGCATGCTGAAATCTCGTGAGCGTTGGATATGAAGCAGCAAGTAATCGGGAATATCAAGTTTCAAGCACAGACTAACAGTCCAGTGCCGTATCAATTATCTTTTGGTCGACCTAAACATATATTTAAACCCGAACATTTGATTGTGTGGCGCAATATATAGCGCTGTCTATGGGTTTCGGGCTCCCGGTTGAATTCGAACGATCCACGACCTTCTTCTCAAAGGAGCAGTTGGTGGTGGGCGCACTCGATTGTTTACAGAGAGCGGTTACATAATTAAAAACATACCAAATTTTTGAGTGAGTTACTTTTAAAAACTTCCCAGAATTTTGACCGTTCATATTTGCTGCTAGGAAACATTATTCCTTCAAATCGAAGGCATAGTCATATCCATCAGAATGTAGGCCTTTGTACGACCAATACAAAATCAACTGATGCATGTGAAAAGCCGGAGAGTGTAATTGTTACTGATAATGTAAACACTTATTTCTTCACGAAGTTATGTCAGTATGTTGTTGTAAGCACTTGGACATCGGAAACTAGCAGCTCCGCCCACTGTGGGCCATTTTTTACGTAATTACGCCTAGTCGTTACGCTTCCACCTGAACCAGGGACCTCAGGGCATTGCATGCGAACACTTTACCGCTCAACCAGTAGCGTCAATTCCCGCTGATGTATGTATGTATGTGGTATGTTATGTTGTTGTAGTATGTATGTATGTATGTATAGGTATGGATGTATGTATGTATGTCGGTATGTATGTATGTATGTATGTATGTAGGACTGTAGTATGTATCTAATAGCCACCTAGGGCCTTTTCTATATCTCGCAACGAAATATTCCTGAGCGAGTTTGTGCGTCCAGGGTGAACTTACATCTGGGTGATCACTTGACCTATTGGGCCGGTTTGGACCTCTTCGACCAATGACCTTGCGACATCGGGGGTGGAGATTCTCTGTAACACCAGGAATCTCCTTGTTGAAACACTATAAAGACAATAACATTGGAAGTACCTCTAAAAAACTTTTATCAAAAGCTATCACCAGTGATGTCCTTGTGAAAGGTGGATGAAACCGCTTTAAAAACACTGATGAAATTCCATGTTCGGACATGACTTCTCGAGCGGCACTGAAGTATTTTGAGATAGCGTGAAGAGAAGTTTTGTTCGTCGGTGTGGCTACCACTGGACCCCACCTGTCTGTACACCACAATTTTCCAAATATCAGGAGTGGACAATGCAGCAATTGCAGTCTATTAAATCAATTCACATGAATATGGCACCTGAGGGTCTCCCTAGAGCCGGGCCAATTGCGGTTTGTATTTATATATTTTGGTTATTACATGTCCATCAAAGACACACCAAAAATATACTTGTGGTGCTCACTCAAGTCCCTTGAATGTTCCAAGTGTTTTTCATTCATGAAAGGACAACGCAGGTGGGATACAACCGAGGCTGTATCGCGGAGAATGGAAAAAAGATCTATAGGGCCAAACCTCATTTCAATAAGATGTTCCTTGTGGAGTTATTTGCCTTCAGTCCATCATGCAGAGAAATTGAGGAGAATCCAGACTGTGCATGACGTGTTATGTATTCCATTGTCTCATTGTGGTGAATAAATCAAACTTAGCAGTTTGTTGTCTTTCTCTCACCAAAGTAAAACACCACAACCTACCAAACCAACTACATTCAATTTCTCTCTTAGACTAAATGCTTTTCGGAATGAAATGATTGTGAATTTACAATAGGAAACAAAGATGTTGTGGGGTTGCTACGAGTTGACTTATGTATCAGTGTATTGTGGGATGCACAAACTTCAAGGGACTCTAACTCCGTGTAGGAAAGTCGTATGAACTTAGGTTTTGGCTGGCGACATTCAGGTTTCTCTCCAGCTAATAATATTAGCCTTGCAAATTCATCCTGCAGTCAGGGACGTCGCGAGCGGGGGCTGTGGGGGTGTGGGGAGGGGAGTGTCTCACCCCCCAAAATGGTCAAGACGACCTTTCCAGTCGGAATTTTCGAATATCCCGTTTGAATTTCTGACAGAGTCGTCAGAGTATATATTTTACGACCGAGTCGAGACCAGTCAACTTTGTAAAATTTCCAACTTAACCAAAAGGAATATTTCTTATCAGTAAAAACGGTGGATTACATTACAACAAAGAAGTGTAAATAATTATTTCTTTATCAATATGCAGATAATATGCAAGAATTTGTGCGCTCCACGCGCAATAACAGTACTTCTCATTCAATTAAAACGCATATTTACAACAAAGACCTGAAGTGATGGGCTGTCGGTATTGTATGACAATAAATTGTGTATGCATGAGTAGAGATTGGCTAAGGGATTAGATTCGGAGGCAACCAATACAGAAAAAGAACAAGCTTGTAGAAATCTGCGACGATTGACCCTCAAGCATTTTTACTTTAGGCTAGTGCGATTTTGTAATACTGTACATGGGTTGTAATACTGCATGGATTAAAAAACATAAATACGGAGTGCGAAACGTAACAAAAATCCATCAAAATTGGAATCAACCCACCGAAAAAAGAATCAACCCTCGAAAACAGAATCAACCCATCGAAAAGAACCCAACCCATGAAACAGAATCAAGCCTTCAAAGACAGAATCAACCATTGAAAAGCGGAATCAGCCTATCCAACAAAGAATTCAGGACGTCTAAGATACTCAATGACCTCTACCTGGCAGGATTTTCATTGTATTTGCCGCGCTCCTTTAAGGTTGATACACTCCGCGCAGTCCTGGTGAGCGGAGGAGGAGTGTTGTACACAAAATCATCAAGAATGGAATCAGACCATCAGGATTTGAAACGCATCCCTGCGTAGTGATTCCTTGAAGGTGATTATAAGATCTGAATGCAAGCTACATTGGCAGTTTTTGCCATGTTCTTCGGCTAATAGCACTATTTTGGAGAATGTCTGGAGTGGGCTGTCAAGACGAGGAGCGGTTTGTTTCTTACCCTCTTATCATTCTATTTTAAAATGTAATAGGCAATAGTAGTGTTGGTGAATGGTTAGGGCGTTGCAGAAGGTCTATAAGGGAATCGATATTCCACATGCATCGGAATCAACACTCGGAGATAGGTTATTTTTGGCCTTTCCTACTGTATTTGTTTAGGCGAGGCATGGAAGACCTGCTCTTAGTAGCGCCTTTCTGATGTTTCTATCGCAACATATACAAGAAGACTTGACTGGGGTCAATAGTCAGTTCTAGCAACGTATGTCAGGTGTAATATCGCACAATTTTGGTGTAAGCTTTGGATCGTTGAAGGAATGTACGGCTATCAGGGAGTGTGACTTACACATATACGCCATAGTGAACATTTTTTTTCTTATTCTGTCAGTCGAGACAAAAACAATCTTCGGGATGAGTTAAGGAAGAATAGTTTCGTTTGTTCCGGTTGAAAAAGTGTGTGCATTGACCAGTTTCTGTGTGTTGGTTTTTGTGTAGACCAGAGGGTAATTTTTTTAGGAATAAATGGGACATTCGGAAAATCATCATTTTTGACCATTTTAGCTTGTTAAAGGCACATTCCATTCCATGTGTGAGTGGATCAAGTTCATGACATTACACCAAGAAATTGCAGACTGACATAGGCTACAATGCCTGTAGTTTAGGTCGTCTTATCCATCTAGAAAAAGTACATAATTCAACATTCCAGGCCATATTCATGGGCGGCGAGTTGTGTTGGGATTCGGGGGGGACGGCCCAGATGAATACATCTAAGCGGAGCCCCCCCACGGTTTGGCGCGTAGCGTCCCCCCCCCCCCCAAAAAAAAGAGAAAAATCGTTCGACAGACCCCCGAGATTACGGGCCCAGAAATCTTATCCCAAATTGATTTAGAAAAATTATTTAGGAAAGGTTCTCCAAAAACCTATGGCCTTAGGGATCATTTCAAGGTTTTGCGTTGGGTGATGTGACATTCTAAAATAGCCTACTATGCAAGTGAGGTACAGCATGAAAAGGTCAATGGAATGGGCAAAAAGGCACCACCACTAACGATCGCACGAAGTGCGAAATTTGCAGGATCCAATTCGACAAACGACGGTGCATGACCCTCGCTGACTATCACTAGATAGCCTGAGGTTTCACTCCAAAGATTACGGGTCCTCCATTCTTATCTCCTTTGCGGACCACCGGCGCATGAGAGGGACACTCCCTATCAGGGACCAGACAGGTAGCCAAATTGGTATAAATACAGAAGTCAAAACCGCAGCTGAGCGCGAAGCCGTTCACGAAAAATTTACACTTTTGACATTCCACGAAAGTCAGGCAAATCTTTTGATTGAACTTATCGTCACCTGAATTTTGAATCATGTCTTCGCACGAATTGTGCGTTTCTCCCTGGCCGAACTTCGATCGCTCTTTTAAAAGAAGGTGTTTACACATCCCGCACCCCGCACCGTGTACCTGCCACCTTAGTATGTGCAACCGTGCACGCACCCAAACTTCAACAAGTGGTCGCACCAATAAATTGATTGCTGATACTCTATTTCAAATTTGCAAATAGACCATAGTTTCTAGACCAAATTCACAGATTCCGCCACTTGGTAGACCTACCCCCGTTCCGCCCACCCTCCTTCCCTTAGAAAACAACAAAGTTTAACACTCTGGGCATCCAATTAACATTCATGAAATTTGTGGACTTTTCTTATTTGGCCTTTTATTCTTTTGAGACTCTTGAATCATGTATTTTTGACAACGCAATTTGTGACGTTTCCTGGCCACATTTTCGATGCCAAAAACCTTGTGCCCTCAGAGTGATAGTATTTGCACCGTGCACCCACTTCAACAAGTGGTCGTACCCATAAATAAAAAGAAAATTACGATCCGCCAGGTGGGTAGACATACTCCTGTCCCCTCAACCAACCCCCTTTTACCCTCAAGATAGCGCATTTGTATGTCAGTTTTTGTTGTTTTATTCACTAACTGTCCCCTAGCCTGGAATCGACAACGTCCAAAGGAGCACACACAAGTTGGTGAAGC